>JANKYF010185490.1:0-13055 GCA_029829435.1 Erythroxylum hondense | reverse complement strand
ATTTCAAATATTGAGATTGAAATGTACAAATGTTAAATTTAAATTTAAGATGACAGAAAGGGCATTTGCCTGGAGCTCACTCTTATAAAGAATAAAATAAGGCTTACTATTGACCCCCCTAAATAACAAAATGAAGCAAAACATAGCCCACTTTTTACCCTCATAAAGAGCAAAATGAGGTAAATCCTCTTAGCATGTTTTTTTCACTTTACATATTTTTTCATTTGATTTTCTTTTTTTAAGTTGTTCTTTGAATCTTAATGTTAAGAATTAATGCAATCCATTAGATTCTTCGATTGTGTCACAATGAAGGGCTCAAGGTAGCCTCTTTAATAATAAAAATATGCTTTTAAATTTTACATATTTACATACTGTTAATTTATTGGGACCTCTTGTTTACTTTACTCAATGCCTATAAAACGTTAAGAATAACTCTGTGTTGAACTCGACATAATTTTAGGTGATTGAGTTTCATTTATTCTTAAGTGAAAGAACCGATGGTTGAGACTTAGATCAATTACTTGTTTTGAACTCCATTTGTTTATGAGTAATGGTTGATACCATTGATAACTTAATGTTGGAGGAGAGGCGTTTCTCCCAAACTTGTAAGAGAAGAGAACTAAGAAAAATGGACAAAAGAATTATGAACTTACCAATTGTGTTAGTAAAATACAAGCCTACCAATTGTGTAAGTAAAATACAAACTTACCAATTGTGCATGAATACCAAATATAAAAGTTGATGAGAGTGATGCTCTAACATCTCTTTAAAACCTAGAGATGGCAATGGGTCGATCTCGCTAATTTTTTTAAATAATTTTTAAAACTTATTCGAGGCCTAAATCTTCTAAGCAAAATGATGACCATTAAAAACACCTGAATTTAGGCTCGTGGGTCAGTCCACTGTCATCTCTACTAAAACCCCTCCTACCATGCCTCTATGATCCTTTACCAAAAAAAGAAGCCCACCCAATCATCTTATATCCTGTTTGATATTCTAGCTAGGAAGTTACCGTTAAAGGTAACTAAATGGCTACTCCTCCTATATCCCACACACCACTTTCCTTGGAATCATCGTTGGATCCATAAACAACAAGCCTGAAACTACCAGACATTAACCATCCAACATCGTCAATAACTTTATCGATACCTAATCCTTACCCCTCCTTTGAGTTGTGAGCTAGCAACCTTAAGAAGACAGATTTCCCTCAACTGCTAGGAGCCAATAAGCTGAGTGATTCACTTGCAATAACAATAGAAAGTGTGTCAAATCAAACTTAGTCCAATGAGGTAGATGACCTATATCAACTTGGGAAGCTACAAAGGTTGGGTCGGCCGTGCTAGGCCCAAACCTACTCAAAACGACTCATGGACCAATCGGTCCACCCCGCAGGGACTGACCTAATTCCTATTGATTATGCTAGACGCAGGCCCCAGTCCATGCATCCACGACCCACTCGCAGGTGGAAGTCTCCCATGCATACGTAAAGACCTAAACCTAGCATCTATTCCATATATAAGGTATAACTTTGCCATGATAGAGGTACGTGATTAGAACCCTAGCTTCTCTGTTTATAGCTATCATACCTTCACCAAAAGACTAACTTGAGCGTCGAAAGGGCCTGCCGGATACCAACCCCCGCGTGCCTTGTGTTGTTTTGCAGGAACTCGTGTTAGAGACAGTCAAATTCATTGATCCAAACGACAACGTGCAATCTCGCCATAATCAGGCTGAACCAATTGGCACCCACCGTGGGGTTCGATATCAGGGCATCAAGTCGAGAAAAACGCAGATCAATCAGGCAGTAGCAGCCAACCCTGACATAGCGGCCGTTGCGGGACTGGCGCTACAACGGTTGGGTTTGCAGTTACCAGTCACTCTGCCGCCAACACACCATGATTCCCGCACACAGTCTTCGCACCCGAATGAGCAACCACAACCTCAAAACCCAGATCAAGAAGAACAGAGCGTAGCCTTGGAGGACAATGCTGAGACCAATATGCATCCGAATCTCCAGCATCCCCTAGATGCGAATCCTCCTGCACCACAGCATACCTCCCTCACTCGAAAACAGATCGAGGAAGCGGCTGATCTGTTAATTCGTCAGATTTTATAGTCTCAGCCAGAACAACAGCAGCCGTTAGCACGACAGATTGGTATGATGACCGATCACCATCCTACTGAAGCCCTAGAAAAAATCGTGGGCGATCGGATCAATGCGGCCATGAGTTTCCGCCCGGATCGTCCAGCAGCTCAATATAGCTCTCCCTTCACCCCAGCGATCTTGGATAGCCTCCCAGCGGTTGGTACCAAAATACCGATGCCTGAAAAGTACATTGGAAAGACCGATCCCCTAGACTATTTGCAACACTTCCAGTCGATGATGAACCTACAATGCGTCCCCGACGCCATTCAGTGTAAGGCATTTTGCACCGCCTTTCAAGAAGGAGCCCGGCGATGGTTCAATAGTTTACCCCCATGTTGCATTACTTGCTTCGAGAATTTTAGGCTGCTCTTCCTCAATCAATTTGCCACAAGTAAGCGACCACAGAAGACCGCCTTAAAAGTGATGCGGTTGACCCAAGGAAGGAACGAAAGTTTGCGGGAATTCATTACTTGGTTTAATAATGAAGCGGTCGAAGTCCCCGACCTCACTTGCTCGTCCATGTTGGCAGCACTGATGAGCAACACAAGGGATGAGGAGTTTAAGAAGTCACCGGCACTCGATCAGCCCAAGACCATTCAAGAGATAAGAAATCGGGCGGACAAGTACATCTAGCTTGAAGAAGTGTTGAAAAACACAAAACGTAGAGCAGACGACCGCGGGTCGAGCAGCAAAGCAGATGATTCCCACAAGCGACAGAAGGATCAATCGAGCTGGAGAAAGCCGATTGATCGATAGGGACATCGACGAGAGTTCACCCCGCTCAACAGACAATACGCAGAAGTATTAACGGCCATGAGAGCAGATGAAGAACCCCTCCGAGAACCCAATAAGATGAAGACTCCCCTCAGGAGGAGGGACCATGATTTATAGTGCCGTTTCTACAAAGACATCGGTCATGACACAGAAGATTGCTGGCACTTGAAAAAAGAAATCGAATTCCTTATCAAAAGGGGAAGGCTGAGTCGATTTTTGAAGCATGGACAAAATGCCGATCGAGATAATGAGCATAAGAGCGGTCGGCTCGACAACTGGCGATAGCCTTGGAGGTGAAAAGGTAGGAATGATGGAGAGAGGCAGAATGCGAACATTGACGATCGACACGAAGCGAGAGGACAGTCCAGGGCAAGAGGCGACAGAAACACCGAACAACAAGATGACCGACCGGTTAGGGTCATTAACATGATTTTTGGTGAAAATGCAGCAGGGGATCTACTATTAAAGGAAGAAAGAGGTATGCCAGGCAGGTCGGCGAAGACTTGTCGGTCAAAAGAAAGAGGCAGAACAATGAGATGATATCGTTCGATGGATCTGACCTTGATGGTGTTAGTTATCCTCATGATGACGCGTTCGTAGTAAATCTGAACATGGAAAGCAACGAGGTGAAGCAGGTAATGATTGATACGAGCAGCTCGGTCGACCTATTGTATTATGATGCCTTCGAGCAGATGGAGATACCAGAGGATCGACTACTGCCTATAGAAGGACCCATCAAAGGGGTAACTGGAGCATCAGCCTACCCGTTTGCCCGAGTCTATTTGAGATTAAAATTTGGACAAAAGCCGTGTCAGATAGAAAAGGACGTTGAGTTCCTGGTTGTGAAGTTTCAAGGGACGTACAATGCGATAATCGGACGAGCTACTCAAAACGCCCTTAGAGCAGTTGTCTCCACCTATTACCAAGCAATGAAGTTCCCAACATCCCATGGAATTGGTGTTGTCAGGGGTCAGCAGAGAATCGCTAGGGAATGCTACTTAGCGGAGACAAGGACACTAGACAGGGCGGTAGTCCTGACGAGCTCTCTTGACGTGAGAGCCGATGAAGAGACGGAGAGGATGAACCCCGTGGAAGAAACGCAGCGGGTCATATTGGATGAAGCAGACCGCTCCAAGTTCACAAATCTAGGTTCCGAGCTTCAGAAGGACCTAGTTAAATAAATCACGGATTGCTTGGTAGAAAACAGATCGGTCTTCGCTAGGTACCGAGCGATATGTCTGAAATTTCTCGATCGGTCGTGTCGCATTCTCTCGGTATTCGACAAGATTACAAGCCAGTTAGACAGAAGAAGCGGTGGCAAAGCAAAGAGCGCCAGGAGGTGATTGAGAAGGAAATAGAAAAGCTGTTTAGTGTCGGGTTCATTCGGGAAGTCAAATACCCTGAATGGTTGGCCAATGTTGTACTTGTGAAGAAGAAAAACGGAAAGTGGAGAATGTGCATTGACTTCACTGATTTAAACGAAGTGTGCCCAAAAGACAGTTTCCCTTTGCCCAAAATCGATCAGCTGGTCGACTCCACGTCAGGGCATGAACTCCTCAACTTCTTGGATGCCTTCTCGGGCTACCATCAGATCCAAATGAGTCTCGAAGACGAAGAGAAGACAACTTTTATAACTGATCAGGGCACGTATTGCTACCAAGTAATGCCGTTCGTCTTGAAGAATGCGGGGGCCACCTATCAGCGGCTCGTCATGGAAGTTTTTAAGAAACAAATAGGTCGATCAGTTGAGGCCTATATGGATGATATGGTGGTCAAAAGTAAGACGGCCGCTGAACATGTGGAAGATCTCAAAGAAGTCTTCCAGACCCTTAATAAATTTCAGATGAAGTTGAACCCGAAAAAGTGCTTCTTTGGTGTGACATCCGAAAAATTCCTGGGGTTTATGATTACTCAACGGGGAATTGAAGCTAATCCAGAGAAAATCGAAGCTATCGTCTAAATGCCTTCGCCGCGATGCTTGAAAGATGTTCAAATATTGACCGGTCGGATAGTCTCTTTAAGCAGATTCGTCTCCAGGATGGGGGACAAGTGCCTACCGTTCTTTAAAATTTTAAGGAAAGCGGATGTGACCCAGTTCCAATGGCCGGATGAATGCGAAAGAGCCTTTCAACACTTGAAGCAATATCTGACTAGTCCACCCATCCTGCAGAGCCCAATTGAGGGGGAGAGTCTGATTTTGTATTTGGCAGTCACGGAGGGGGCGATCAGTGCAGTCCTTGTTCGATCAGAGGGAAATGAACAATGCCCGATCTACTATGTCAGTAAGGTGCTGAACGGACCAGAAACACGATATGCGCCCATAGAAAAGCTGGCTCTCTCCTTGATAACTGCAGCACGGAAGCTAAGGCCTTACTTCTAGAGTCATACCATCGAGGTATGGACCGACCAACCCTTTAGGCAGTGCATCCAAAAGCCTAAGACCTCGGGGCGATTAATAAAATGGGCAGTAGAGCTGGGGGAGTTCAATATACAATATAAGCCTCAGACGACAATCAAGGCCCAAGTGTTGGCGGATTTCGTTGCGAAAATGAGTCAACCTGACTCACAGGGCGAGCAACGCCCCGCCTGGAGCCTATTTGTTGATGGGTCGTCCAACACTGAGGGATGCGGAGCAGGAGTGGTATTAATCAGCCCGCACCAGGAAGAAAGGTAGAATATGCTCTTCGGTTAGAATTTAAAGTTTCTAATAATGAAGTAGAATACGAGGCTCTGATAACCGGCCTCCAATTGGCAAAGGAGATGGGGGTAAAGCATCTCTAAGTGTACAGCGATAGCCAAATAGTAGTTGGTCAAGTCACTGGGCAATATGAGGCCAAGGGGAGCAACATGATCAAGTACCTGGAACTGGTAAAGCAGGAGTTGAGTAATTTCGAGCAATACTCGATCAGCAGGATAGAACGGGCTCAAAATGCTAAGGCAGATGCGCTTTCCAAAATGACTTCCGACCGAGATGCGAAAAATAACGTTTTGGTTGAGCGGCTAGAACGGCCCAGCATTCAGAAAGCTAATGAAGTCCTCGACGTAAATGTCGATCGATCAAGTTGGGTGGAACCGATCCGACAGTACCTCCTCGAGGGAACGCAGCCTGAAGATACCTTAGAAGCCAAGAAAGTAAGGATAAAGGCGGCAGAATATGCGATCGTTAATGACACCTTGTACAAGCTATCTTATGACTAGCCACTACTGCGATGCTTGAGCGAAGAAGAGGCAGAGCAGGCAATGGCTGAAGTCCACGAAGGAATGTGTGGAAACCACGTAGGAGGTAGAATGTTGGCTCACAGATTAATTAGGCAGGGGTATTACTGGCCGACAATGAAGAGAGATTGCCAGGAGAAAGTCAATCGGTGTGAGACTTGCCAGAAAAATAGTAACCTGTCTCACCAGCCGACCGAGAAGATGAAATTAGTTAGCCATCCTATCCCCTTTGCTCAATGGGGAATGGATATATTAGGACCTTTGTCCCTCGGTCCTAGACAGAAGAAGTTCTTGATAGTAGCAGTGGAATATTTCATCAAATGGGTAGAAGCTGAAGCGGTCGCTACAATTACTGAGCAGAAGATGGAAAATTTTGTACGAAGAAATATACTAAGCCGCTTTGGAATGCCTATGGTGTTGGTTACGGACAACGGTCGACAGTTTAACAATGACAAATTCAGAAACTTCTACGAGTGACTAAGGATAAGGCTCCAATTGACTTCAGTAGCTCACCCTCAAAGCAACGGCCTTGCGGAGAACACAAATAAAAAGATAATGAGCGCCCTCAAGAAGCGCTTAGACGGACGTAAGACTTGGGTAGACGAACTAGATGAAGTATTGTGGGCTTACAAGACTACCCCAAATGGAGCTACAGAGGAAACACCGTTCAGGATGACCTTTGGGACAGAAGTCTTAGTCCTAGTAGAAGTGATGTTGCACAACCAAAGAGTGTCAAGCTATGAAGAAGAGCGGAATAATGAAGCCCACCGTGTAGAACTCGTGTGAAGACAGGGATAGGGCGGCTGCTCGTTCGGAAGCCGTTAGGCAAAAAGCAACGAAGTTCTACAACAAAAGGGTAAAGCCGAGCAATATAAAGGTCGACAGATGCATCCTACGAAAGGCCGAGGCAGCTGGAAAGCATCCCGGAAAGCTCAGACAGGCGTGGGAAGGACCTTATCAAGTGATCAAGCAAGCCGGACATGGCTCCTACATCTTGCGCGATGCGAACGAAAAGATTCTACCGAGGAACTGGAACTCTCAAAACCTGAAGGCTTTCTACCAGTAGATAAGCTTTATTTTAGTTCATCTTTGTTTATTATTGCTTATTGTACACAACCTGTGGGTACCTTTTTTCTGGCCCTGCCAGTCAGGTTTTTTAACGGCCTGCACCCTTGTCATCATCAATAAAGGGATTTCAAATTTCTTGGCAAGACATCTCACTAAATTTGGCAAAGGGAGAAAATTCCACCAACTGATCGCCTTGACCATCTCTCGGCCAGGTTACCAAGATGAGATCCTTGGAACCATGGCTCGGCCTCGACATAGCTCGGCCAGGTTGCCAAGACGAGATCCTTGGAACCATGGCTCGGCCTCGACATAGCTCGTCTAGGTTGCCAAGACGAGATCCTTGGAACCATAGCTCGGCCTCGACATAGCTCGGCTAGGTTGCCAAGATAAGATCCTTGAAACCATGGCTCGGGCTCGACGTAGCTCGGCCAGGTTACCAAAATAAGATCCTTGGAATCATGGCTTGGCCTCGACATAGCTCGGCCAGGTTGTCAAGACGAGATCCTTGGAACCATGGCTCGGCCTCAACATAGCTCGGCTAGGTTGCCAAGACAAGATCCTTGAAACCATGGCTCGGCCTCAACATAGCTCGGCCAGGTTGTCAAGATGAGATCCTTGAAACCATGGCTCGGCCTCAGCATAGCTCGGCCAGGTTGCCAAGACGAGATCCTTGGAACCATGGCTCGGCCTCGACATAGCTCGGCCAGGTTGCCAAGACGAGATCCTTGGAACTATGGCTCGGCCTCGACATAGCTCGGTCAGGTAGCCAAGACGAGATCCTTGGAACTATGGCTCGGCCTCGACATAGCTCGGCCAGGTTGCTAAGACGAGATCCTTAGAACCAAGCGATGCCGAGAAGATTAATTTCGGATTGCTCGGCCTCGCAATCGTTCGGCCGAGCTCTATCGTCCCAGTCGACTGTGACTCTCTCAGACATTATGACCAATCGACGCACATTGAGTGCGTTCGTTTACTACCCGCTATTGAAAAAGATCGTCCAATTTTAAATGATGAAAGATAAAAAACATTTTTACTTCCTTGAATATGTTCTGGCCATAAGCCCGACCAGATGAGCTTTAAAAAAGGGGGAAAAACTATTTTGATCCTCCGGTGGGCGAGGAAGTGCCAGCAGCCAGATCAGCAGAGGAAGGGCCAGCAGCCGGACCAGGAGGAGAAGACGATGGAGAGACATCCTCTTCCTCTTCTGAGTCAAGGCCCAACTCCTCATCCGGAACTAAGGTCCGCTCTCCCTCAGCCCTCTCCCTCATTTCCTCCAAAGAAAGGCCGAGAGCAGCGGGAAGTATCGGCTCGGCATAATCCTCAAATGAGGGACCCTCTGACCCATCAGGGATATGAACTTCATGGCAACTCCTCAGGACCGAAAGGGTCAAGTCGCAAGCAAACTCTAAGCACTCCCCATGTAGGAACCGCCTTTTCCACTGTTTGATTGCATCAATCCTCTGCTTCTTGATGGAGCCTCGCAACTCTTTCAATTTATCCTTGGTCCTCAGTTTACCCTCCACCGCTTCATGACAATCCTGGAGGAATTTCTTACGAAGCTCCTGCTCCGTCTCCACCACCTTCTTCAAGCCCTCACACTCCTTAGCCAACCCGTCTTTCGCCACAATCAACCGGTTCCTCTCCTCCTCCCCCGTGGCCAGCTGAGCTTTCAAAACGCTACTCGTCTCCTCCCAAGATTTCTTTTCCTCCTATAAGGAAGAGAGTTGAGCCTGGAAGACGTCTCTCTCTTCCTTAGCCTCCGAAAGCAAGCCCCTCAAAGTTTTCACCTGCTCAAGGAGATCATGGACTTCCCGATCCAGCGATTGATTAATCCCGTCGAGCTGTTCCATACGTTGGTGCATCGCGGAGGACATCGCCACACTTCTTACACAGCTACGGACGAGACGGGGCCCTAGCTACCGGTTGCTCAACGAGTCCATGAGCTTCTTGTCTACAGGGGGAACAATCCTCTCAGTAAGGTGAAGGGACACATTGAGGTCCCCAATTGATGCAATTTTAGTCAAACTGATCGCAGACTCCCACTTTTCGGCGCTCGTCGCTCGCCTTTTCCCCTTGCTTTCTCTCTCTTTCTCTTTCCTACCTTGACCCGATGGGCAGGACGGTCGGTCAATAATCCGAGCAATCTTCTTCCTTTTAAGTGGTGGCTCGACCTCCTCTTCCTCCTCTTCCACGACTACTACGCCTTCACCGGCCGGCTGGGTCATCACGGCTGACTGCTCGGGTGCGACAGCCAGGGTGAGCGCTACAGACGGCTCGGAGGCCGTAAGCCGAGCAACATCCGAGCTGGCCTCTCCTTTCTTGTCCTGCCTTTTCATCCTCGAGGAGAGCTTGGCGGCTTTGCGCTGGCCCTTGGTAGGGGCGGAGGACCCAGTGAAATCCTCGAGCCTTGCCATGGCTGCACAATAATAAAAACGGGTTAAAAATCAAAACCAATGCTTACAAATATAGTAAATAGTTCAACCACGAGGAATCAACCAGAAGGAACAGTTTCTTCTCCTAGCCCGCTAATTTGGGGCGGGGGGTCGATTAGAAATGAATCGGCCGAGGCCCCCCGGTGATACCCCTGAATGAGGCGACCGAAGTCATACAGACCGAGCTCTTTTATGCGATCGACTACCTCCCACTCCTCTCTAGTAAGGGATAGGCTCGACGCGTCATTCCATCGCTCGGCTAAAGGATATCTCTATGGCTGGGACTCGAAGGAAGATCCCGGAGGCCTCACGAAAAAGTATTTTGTCCGCCAAGCAGTAATTTTTGAAGCCGTTCCAACCGGGCAAAATCGAGCATCTCTATATTGCAGTTGAGGGACCCCGGCCCCAGAGTTTGAACTCTGCTTCATTCTCAAAAAATGGCGTAGGATGCTAACCGAAGGAGGACAACCGAATTGATGGCACAGCAAGACCAATCCATTGATAAATCTCCACTCATTCGGAGGAATTTGGCCCGGCCTCATATGATAGGCGACGCACACCTCGTCAATGATCGGGGCATATAGGAGCTTCATGCCACCGATCGAGAAGAAGCTGTCAGAAACAGCAAAATAACCCCCTAAGTTACTGTGGATCCGTTCACCCTCGGAGGCCAGCCTAGGTCCCCAAGACAAAGGGATATTGTTCTGAATAATCGACCGATTCAACTCCCCACAGTCATTGTTGATTCGTCTTTCGGCGGCTCCTCCACGATCAGCCCATCCTTCCGTTCATGCGTCGAAACTTCTTCAATACCTCTCACCCCGGGCACTGCAATTACTTCTGCCACCACTTCAGGTGGCCCGGCTAGTTGGGAGGCCCACTCAACGGTTTCATCCCGAGGGTTAACCCCACTTCTAGAACTGGTTGACGACATGTTCACAAAGAGGAAATTTAGAGGAGGAAACGAGGGAAAAGGACGTACCTATTTGGTGATTTGAGGTTGGAAATTTGGACGGCGGTTGAAAGGAAATTCTGGAGACTGTAAGCAAAAAAGTGCAAATGAAAGAAGAATGAAAGCCGGAGAGCGAAACAAACGTGAAGAAAATCTGTAGTTGCTAACCCTGAATATTTATTGAAGATCGGTCGAATGAGCGTTCCAACCAACGCTTGACACATGGTGAAAATCCGAGCTGAATTCAGACACGTGATCGAATCTGAGCTGAAGTAAATTAGGGTTAGTAGAAACCCGGAGCGGTGCAGCAGTTGAAAGGACGTACGTGACAGCTGCACAATGGTTACAAATTCTGAATATCAGTCAGAGGGCACGCGCCATCAGTAATAATTACACCAAGTACCTTCACGCCCTCAGTGTCAATGTCCACCCGATCTACCTTGACGCGAGCTATCATGTAAGAAGCATCGTTGCCAACCGATCGGGACACTCAATCGACTGATCCCAATACGAGCAGTCATGCACTATGCGCTGATATCCGACCGATCGGGCCTACCACGAACTGCCCTCCAGACGAGCTACAAAATCCTTATATACTCCTTCGACCCTTCTCCTTGCTCATACTCGAGGAGTAGGGGGCTTATGGTTGGGTCGATCGTGATAGGCCCAAACTCACTCAAAACGACTTATGGACCGATCGGTCCACCTCGCAGGGACTGACCTAATTCCTATCGATTATGCTAGGCCCAGGCTCCAGTCCATGTATCCACGGCTCACTCGCTGGTGGAAGTCTCCCATGCATACGTAAAGATCTAAACCTAGCATCTATTCCATATATAAGGTATAACTTTGCCATGATAGAGGTACGTGATCAAAACCCTAACTTCTCTATTCATAGCTATCATACCTTCACCAAAAGACTAACTTGAATGTCGGAGGGGCCTGCCAGATACCAACCCCCGGCGTGCCTTGTGTTGTTTTGCAGGAACTCGTGTTAGAGACAGTCAAATTCATAGATCCAAACGACAACATGCAGCCTCGCCAGAATCAGGCTGAACCATACAACATATATAGCATCTTGGTTCTATACCTATTTTACCACCTATTGAAGTACTTTATTGGAGCAAAGAGTGGCAAGCAGTTGTTATAGGTTTCTTAATGGATAAAAGGTCAACTTTCTCGATGGTCTAAGGATGGGCCAACCAAACGTGGAAGAGATTTGGTTTGGTGAACACTTTAGTTAGTGAAGATGAGTTCTACGTATTCAGATTTAGATTTGAGGAAATGGCACAGAAGGTAACCGACTTAGGCCCATGACATGTGTATGGTAAACCTATAGTAGTTAAGAGATGGAGACTTGGGGTTTCTCTTGATAGAAACAAATTGGTTACTCTACCAGTGTGGGCTAATCTACATAAAGTACCATTGGATTGTTGGTCCGCCGCAGGATTAAGCCACATAGCCGGTTCTATTAGTAGACCTGTGAGTTTAGACGAGAATGTTGTTGTAGTGAGGAGGATATGTTTTGACAGAGTTTGTGTGCAGTTTGGACTAGAAAATGAGCTAGTTGATAAGGTGAAAATTATGAGATATAGGGAGAGTGACATGGTGGTGGAGGATGAAATTGGGGTGACTTACCTTTAGAATCCAATGAATAAAGGGACAATGAACATGTGGAAACGTAAGAATGAGGGTGAGAAATGTGTTTAAGGAGATAAATAAGGCTAGCTTAGATTCAAGTACTGAAATACATATTGAAGGAAGATTTGGGCAAGGAAATGTGGAGAATCACAATGAATCCAATAATCAGGGAAGCAACAGTCAGGTAACGATAAAGGAGAAGGAAGAAAGAGAATAACAAAGAAAGGAAACAGATGTAGAAGAGGAAAGATCTGAAGGAACTCCTAATATTATATATGGTAACTAATGGAATTAAATGCCCCCTAGGCGACCAGGAGAAGGTGGTCAACTCTTCTATAGAAATTGGGGGTGAAAGAAAAGATGAAGAAACAGTGAATCATGTATAGGATAAAGAGAATAAGATGGTGGAAGAAGGAAGTAACTTGGTTATTTCTGGCACTAGCAATCAAATAAGAAGTCAAAAGAAAAAAGTTGGTGCCATAAAGGCATGATGAATTCGTTAGTATGGAATGTGAGGGGTCTTAGTTCCCCAAATAAAAAGTAAATTTTAAGGGACTACATCTCCCTTTATAGACCCCCTTTATAGACCTTATCTTGTTGGCCTCGTAGAGACCAAAATAAAGCAGGAGTACATGGTGAATGGACTTCAATTTTTAGATAATAATTGGACAATAATTAGTAATCATTCAGCCCACCCTAATGGTAGAATTATGGTGGCCTTTGATCCTAAATTTATAATGTTGGCGAGTAAAACACTCTCAGACCAATACATCTATTGTGATCTTACCTATGAATTGTGATGGAGATCACGTACACTCTAACAATC
>JANKYF010185476.1:0-13061 GCA_029829435.1 Erythroxylum hondense | reverse complement strand
CGTGCGAGTGCGAGGACAGTGTAGCGATGGCACACAGGTCGGTCAGCTGGGGCGATTTTGATTGGATTTTTGGGATTTGATTAGGATAGACGTTTGTATCAGTTTCCTTTTTGGTTTTGTTAGGAGACTGATAGATCTGTCTATTCTGTTTCCGGATGACTGTATCAGATTGATATTTTGGTTTTAATACTTAGTGATTTCTGCTATTGTGGTTTATGTGTTGCGATGCCATGCAGGTTTTAGTGAGTTGTTTTCGGGTAGTGCACCTTCACCGTGGGATACGTGTCGGAGTGACCTTCAGGCGTCCCGATATGTACCCTACGATGAGGGGGCGCTACACCCTTACTTCCCCATTTTTCTTCTTTTCTTCAGACCAGCTCCAATGCTCATCCTAAAAGAAATTCACGTCTCTACTCACCTTCACTTTCTTCTGATCTGGATAATACACTCTGTAACCTTTACACACCTCATAATATCCCACGAAGATTGCAGTCTCTGTTTTGCTATGAAGCTTATTCCTTCTAACTTGAGGTACAAGGACACTGCAAAGAGATTCGAAGACCTTCAAGTTCTTCAATTTTGGCTTGACTCCATGCCACTTCTCATGCGGCATTTTGTCATCAAGGGTTCGGGTATGTAATCGGTTTAGCAGGAAGCAAGCAGTTGATACAGCTTCAGCCCAAAATTCCTTCAGAGGCTTCTTCTCCTCCAGCATACACCTAGCCATTTCCACCATGGTTCTGTTTCTTCTCTCCACAACCCCATTTTTCTATGGAGTGTAGGGGGTGGTAAGTTGGTGCTTGATTCCTACAACTTTACAAATCAACTCAAACTCGTTAGAGGTAAAATCTGAGCCATTGTCTGTTCTCACAGACTTAATGCTCAGTCCAGATTAGTTTTCTATGAAAACTTTAAACTCCCGAAACACTTTGGCAACCTCTCCTTTGCTTTTAAGATAGAAAATCTAGGAGAACCTTAAGTAATCATCTATGATTAACAAGAAGTATCTGCTTCCATTCAGAGAGGCAATTAGCATAGGTCCGCACACGTCTATATGTAATAGCTAAAGTTTCTCCTTAGCTCTCCATTTTGATCTCAAGAAAGGTGTACAAGTTTGCTTACCCATCATGCAAATCTTACATGCAACATGATCATATAGGATTGATGGCAAGTCCTCAACCATGTGTTTCTTCGTCATTGCTTCCAACCCCTTCATATGATAGTGCCCAAGTCTTCTATGCCAAAGATAAGGTTCGGTGATGTCTCCCACCAGTGCCTCTTGTTGCAACTCTTCAGGTCTCATTGAGAAGCTCTTGTTCTTCATTCGGGTGTATAGAATCTCCTGACCAGCATCAACAAAAACTTTGTAAGTATTTGATTCAACATGTACAGACATACTTCTCTCAATTAGCTGAGTTACACTCAAGAGATTATGCTAAATATTGGGTACATACAAAACATTTGATATGATCTTGACACCTTTCCTGGTTACTATTTCCACTTCACCTTTTCCTTCCACTCGAATGCAATCTCCATTTCCAAGCTTCACATTTACCTTCACACTTTTATCCAATGACTTGAATAATTTCGGATATGGAGACATGTGACTAGTGCATCCACTATTAATCAGCCAATCGGATGGATAGGCTTTGACAAGATTGTCAGTCACCACAAATAACTGCTCTTCTTCTTCTTCAGTCACTTGCACATTTGCCGCTGCTTGTGTAGTTTGCTTCTTGCAAATTGCCTCCATGTGCCCTTTCTGATGATACCTTCTGCATTCAACGTCTGGCCTCTTCCAGCACGTAATAGCAAGATGATTCGACTTACCACAATAAGGACAAGGATTGTAGTTATTCACCTTGTCTCCTCCTGCATTCTTGCCACCATTTTTCTGGCGTGCTTGAGAGCTTTTAGCACTTTACCCTCCTTTAGTCTTTTTCTTGTTCTTGGACTTTTCTTGAGTTTCAGTTTTGACAAAAGCTCGATACGCACCTTCAGCCACTTCGTTCTTTCTCATTATAGACCTCTGCTCTTGAGCTTGTAGAGCACTCTCGACTTCCGCAAGTTTCATTTGCCCAATATCTTTGGAATTCTCAAGAGAGACGATTGTGGCTTCATACTTCTCAGGGACAGACACAAGCAACTTCTGCACCAATCTCTAATCTTTGAAATCGGCTCCTAAGAGTCTGATTTGATATGCAAGTTGAATTAATCTTTCACAATAAGTCTTTATTAATTCATCTTCCTTCATCTGCATTCTGTCGAATTCTCTCAATAGATTCAGAACTTTCATATTTTTCACCTTCTCGTCACCCTCATATTCATTCTTCAAAAAATCCCAGATCTCCTTCGCAGAGCCAAGTCCCACGATTATAGTGAAAACTGAGGGTGTAACAAACTGGTATAGGCAAGATTTAGCTCGGGCCTTCTTTGTCACCCTCTTCCTTAACCACCGTAGCTGAGCAATAGGAGCATCTTCGCTTGGAATCTCAACTGCATAATCTTCATCGATCGGTTCCCACAGACTCTATCCTTGTAGGTATGCTTCCATCTTGATTGCCCATATTTGATATCCTTCTCCATTGAATATCGCAGGTTGCAGACTCTGAGTTGAGCTTTCAGCCATCTCTAAGTACTCTTCTCTCATAGTCGTGCCTTTTACAGAAAGAGATAATCTCTCGAGCTAAGATCCTTGCCTACACCCTCACAGATCCCTTAAGAATCTAGCTCTAATACCACTTTGTTGTTATCTATCTATCATACACCAAAAACTACGAACGAAGCTACTGGAATTTAGAGAGCGAAGTTTAGAGAGAGAGAGCGCAGTGAAAACAGGGGTAAACAAAGTATGTTTGAAAGACTCAACAACACGTTGAGATTTCTACTGATCTTATTCAATATCGAAAAACAATGTATGTAACTTCTGTGAATGTACATCTTTTATAAGAACTTCTAACTGTCATCTAACAACCGATCCAACAAAGTCTTCTTGAATTCTTGATAACCAAACCTTTACGTCGTTGCATGACCTTTGCATAAATTCTTGAGACACCTTGTTCTTATCTGAATTTCTGAGACACGTTTTGTACACAAATCTAACACATGTAATGTAATCTCTTCCATATCATGCAAGTTCTATCCCATAAAGTAGTGACAATATATGATGATAACTTCCATATCATAATGGAGTGGTCACTGCTACTAACAACATACTTTTGTCTTAATTGCGATTCAAAAACTGATAACTTTACTATGAATATAATGAATCTCTGAATTCGGTTTTTCTTTTCTCAACATTTTAGAACATCAAATTCAAGTTAGTGGTTTCCCACATTTAGTAGGGAAAATGTTATCAGAACTCATAAAACAGAAGCATGAACTTGATCATCAATCTGAAACCAATTGCAACCAGGATTTTTCTTTGCACCCCTCAACTTCATTAGTTCTCTAACACGATTCGACTCATCCCATTCCTCTGCTTCCCCATACATGTTTGATACCCCAGACTTGTTTCTTATGGACTTACTTCACTACTATCACCATTTCTTAACCAAAGAGAAGGGCAGAGAAAGATTGCTTCGACTCAATAATTTTGCATTGAAAACAAAATCCCGACTTTACATCAACTAACTAACTGCAACAATTTTTCTTTTTGGTGGAACTTTTTTCTATTTTCTTCCTATTCATTTCAAGAAAAAAAAGGTTATCCAGTTCAGAAATTCTCCTTGTCCCCGACAAATTTCACTAAAAACTTCAAAATTGAATGCTTGGGATCATCTTCCAGTCCTTTTTCCTTGGTTACAAAAACACCCTTCATTATGTGGGTGTAGAGCCTTTCAAGCTGTGGGATGCCGTGATTTGCACTTTTCTCTACCAAAAGTCCTTTGATGTTATCCACCTTATTCGAAATTTCTGCATCCATAATTGTAACATCACCAGAAGTTTCTCTAGGAGTTTTGACAGAGTTTCCCTTAGCAGACGGGGATTCAGGCCTTTCGGCATTCTCGTCATCTAACCCAAGTCCTTCTGTTGGCTTTATCTGAGCCGAATCTTGAGGCTGTGACTTGTCTTCTGCAGTTGAAGTCAAGTAAGAATAACACATTCTTAATCTTGCGAATGTCAAGAACATTAACAAACGAATTGGCCGAACATCAGGTAAAATTATACAGAATAAACCACGGGAGGTCTTGTAAATAAGTCATTAAACAAGTCAATTTAGGATGGCCTAGAAAACAGAAAAAGTAGAAAACAACATACCAACATCCGCACAAAGACAAATTACAAACTGCAAGTTACACCAAGAACCTCTCTTCGTCAACAGACTTGGGCACACTTATGAAGTTGTAGTTAAAAGTTTCCTCGTGTTTGCAAAATTAGTAGTTAACCGTAACACTCTACAACAATTTCCTATACCACACATACACCTTCAAAAGGTTCTTAATAAGTTAAAGTTTATAAAAAGAAATGAATCAAATTGCATTTGTGCATAACCAAAGCCTACCTGCAAGTGAAGCATCGACAGTTTTCCTTGACCTTTTCAACGCCTCATAGCTTTGACTCACATTCACCTAAGGTTGGACATTACGCAATTGAGCACTAGCTCTTGTTGTTTTTGGTAGCTTTGATGACTCAATTTATATCTTATATTAGAAAGAGATGAGAATGGGAGGAGTTTGTCAAGTTATAAAATAACTCCTCTCCTTTTATTTTAAATCATCCCAAAATTTTGATATATCTTCAAATTTATAGACATCTCAAATTTATTATTATCTTCCTGATAAGAGCAGGTTGTTTTAAGTGGTGTTTAGAGACTAGGCACAATTGGCCGAACTTTGTTATCAATTTTTGGGTGGGTTTTTTCCTTATCTCTTTTATTTATTCTGCATTTATAATATTCAATATTTATTTGTCGGGTTTATTTGTATGATTATTTTGAGTTTATAATTCTATTATCTTGTACGTTGTTGATTTATACACGGGTCTAGATTGTCATAATATACTGTGCAAGTAAATTATGCCTAATAGTTTAAGTTTTAAATGGGATCACTGTGACTCCTCCAAGCTTTACTGAAAATTTATTTGGAATGGTAATTCTATCTTAGGAGTCTGTTTAACAGTCTTTCCTGAGAATTACCGAATCAGTAAAACTCACTAGTTGTATTTTGAGTGGAAAATTACCCGATTTTTCTAACAAGTGGTATCAAAGCCGAATGTTCATTCTTAGTTTGTTTGTAATATTTGTAATATTGAATACTATTATTTGAATCTATAATGACATTTGTAAATTCACAAACAACTAGGAACATAACAAATATGACACAAGCGGCATCGACTTCCTCATCCACATGGTAGAGGATTCCAATGTTAAGTATGAAGTTAGCGGTGGAAATATTTGACGGTACTGGTCATTTTGGCATGTGGCAAGGCAAGGTTCTGGATTCCTTTTCCCAATAGGGACTTGACATAGCTATTGAAGAAAATAAACCAGAATATGTAGAAGATAAGGATTGGAGTATCATAAATTAGTTGGCATGCTGAACAATTCGGTCATGTTTGTATAGAAAGCAGAAGTATGCTTCCAAAAACGAGACTTCTACGCACAAACTGTGGAAGGCATTGGAGGACAAATTTTTGGAAAAAAGTGGTTAGAATAAGCTCTTTATGAAGAAAAGGTTGTTCCGATTTGAATACCGACTAGGTACTACTATGAATTAACACATCACTCTGCTTAATCAATTAGTAACAGACTTGTTGAATTTAGATGTACAATTTGAAGATAAAGACTTGACTTTGATGTTGTTATCATCCCTTCCAGATGAATTTGAACACTTAGAAACTACTTTATTTAATGAGAAGGAGAATGTATCTTTAGATGCTGTGTGTTCTGCTTTGTATAGCATGAATTGTGAAAGTAAGATAAAAAGAAAAGTAAATCCGTTACAGAAGATGAAGCATTTGTGGCAAGTGGTCGTCGGCAGAGCTGATCAAAGGGGAGAAAAGGAAGATCCAAATCAAAAAGCAAAGTTGCCAAAGATGAGTGTGCTTTTTGTCATGAAAAATGGCACTAGAAGAAAGACCATCTAAAGTTGAAGAAGAAAGGGAAGGCTCTGCAAGATGCAAATGTTGCAGAATGTAAAAATGATGCAGAGTCAGATGTCTCTTTGGTGGTATTACGTTCAACATTCCATTCAGACGAGTGGATTTTGGATTCAAGTTGCACCTATCATATGTCTCCCATTCGGGAGTGGTTCTTTGATTTTGAAGAAATTGAAGGTGGAGTTGTTTATATGGGCAATGACAATCTATGTAAAATAGCTGGGATAGGTTCAATCAAGCTGCAAAATCATGATGGATCCATTATAATTTTGAAGGATGTTCAGCTCATGCCGAATTTGAAAAAGAATCTCATCTCTTTAGGGACCTTAGAATCAAAAGGCTTAGTTATGATGATGCGAGATGAAATTCTTAAAGCAACTTCGGGAGCATTTGTGATGTTGAAAGGCATAAGGAAAAATAATATGTATTACTACCAAGGAAGTATAGTTGTTGGGACAGTAGCGGCAGTAACTTCTAGTAGCAAGAAGGATGCAGAGGCAATAATGCGTTTGGCAAGAATTATTGAAAGGTACAAAGACTTGCAAATTGGAATTTTATGAGCATTGTGTTTTGGGAAACAAAGAAGAGTGAAATTTGGCACTGCCATCCATGACACTAAAGGTATTTTGGATTATATGCACTCAGATGTGTGGGGACTTGCTAAGACTCCATCTCTTAAAAGTAAGCAGTATTTTGTCACTTTTGTGGAAGATTTTTCCAGAAGAGTATGGGTGTTTACTATGAAGAACAAAGATGATGTGCTTGGAGTTTTCCTTAAGTGGAAAGCTCAATTTTAAAACCAGACAGGAAGAAAGATCAAAGTTCTTCAAACAGACAATGGTGGAGAATACAAGAGTGATCCTTTCCTGGAGATATGTCAAGAGTCTGGCATGGTTCGGCACTTTACAATTAGAAAAACACCACAGTAGAATGAGGTATTGAAGCGTATGAACAGGAAACTAGTGGAGGAAGTATGTTGTATGTTGTTTAATGCTGGGTTAGGCAGAAAGTTTTAGGTTGAGGTAGTGACATACACTCAATATCTCGTTAATCATTTGCCATCATCTGCAATTGGTGGCAAGACTTCATTAGAAGTATGGTCTGAAAAACCTGTAACAGATTATGATTCTTTGCATTTTTTGGTTCTACTGCATACTATCATGTTAATGAATCAAAATTGAATCCAAGAGCAAAGAAGGAACTTTGTATGGGCTTCAATATTGGAGTTAAAAGATACCATCTTTGGTGATTAGAGGCAAAGAAGACTATCATTAGCAGAGATGTTACCTTCGATGAATCTGCCATATTGAATAAGGTGACACAAGAAGAGACTGATGGTACATTGAAGCAGGTGGAGTATACGTCAAAGCAAATGGAGTTTATGCTGAAGTAGGTGGAGTTTGAATAGATGATGGTGAGCCCATCAAAAAGCAATGTCAGTGACTCTTCTGTGGTAGAAGAAGAGTCAAATGAAGAAGAGGTTCCAACCCAAAAATCTCAACACCAGTCAGAATCAATTGCCATTAGAAGGACAAGACGAGAGATTCAGACACCTGCTCGTTTTGCTGACATAGTGGCCTATGCACTTCCAGTTGTTGGTGATGTTCCATCCAATTTTTTAGAAGCCATCTAAAGTACAGAAAATGGTAGATGGAAAGGTGCAATGGAAGAAGAGATGAAATCTCTTGAGAAAAACAAGACGTGGAAGTTGACAAAACTACCAAAGGGAAATAAGACAATTGGATGCAAATGGATATTTGCAAAGAAAGAAGGATTTTCTGACAAGAATGATGTTCATTAGAAGGCAAGGTTGGTAGCTAATGGCTACACTCAGAAGGAGGGAGTTGATTATAATTAGGTATTTTCTCCAGTTATTAAACATTCCTCCTTTAAAATTATGTTAGCCTTGGTAATGTAGTTGGAATTTGGAGCTAACTCAACTTGACATAAAAATCGCGTTCCTACACGATGATTTGGAGGAGGAAATCTATATGTCTTAGCCAGATGGATTCAAAATTGCTGGAAAAGAAAATTGAGTTTGTAAACTGAATAAATTGTTGTATAGATTAAAGCAATCATGTAACACCCCACTCCCGTAAGACCCGAACCCGACATCGATGGTGATATTCGAGTCCGTGCCTTGCGAGAGTGGCGTGCTACATCATTCATTCAAATCACAGTATACTTTTTTTTGAAACAAACATACACTAACATCATACCATGTTGAAAAACCGTTTATGAAAACATAACTGATAAAACATTGACCACGAGGGTCCTCTGATAAAAATTACACCATAATATGATCCCAAAGTCCTCTCACTAATGCAGACGCAACTGATCCCGACCTCTTCTATCTCACTCCAGCGATCATTATAAGCCCATTACCTAACGGGGTATTCTTCCGAGTCCTGAAAAATAAATACAAATTTTGGGTGAGTTTTGCGAACTCAATGAGTGACCATCATCGATGGTCCCCTCAATCCAGGCAACAATATCAACACACATCATGTTTTCACATTGCTGCCCATTTGATCACAATTCACAAGTCATGTACGTTTAAACTTTATTTCCTACACTTTCATAGGATTACACATTCGCACTTTTACGAAAATCCACATCCATATTTGATACATACACATCACACTAACTGCCCATTTATTATTGCTGTGACCGAGTGCCTATACTATCCCATTGAAGGGCTCATTAATATCTGTCCCTTATCCGACAGTGGATACAGGGCTCATTAATACATTGAGCCTGAGGCTCTAATCACTTATAAGCTCAAAGCTCATTTTCACACGTTGAGCTCCAAGCTCTGGTCAGTGGCAACTCGGGTCAACAGCCAATATATTTCATGCAACAACAAACATATCACAACTTATTATAATTTCACAATTGAAATAACCCATAAGCATATTTAGACCAGTAAATGGCATTCTGCCAGACAGTGAATCATTATACCAAATCAAATATAGCATGTAACACTTTCTCACTTTAATACGGGGTTGTGATTGAGCACCTGAACTGTCCCTAAAAGGGTACATTAATCGTTGAGCCATAGGCTCTGAAACTGTCCCTTTAAGGGTTCATTGATAACTGTCCCATTACGGGCTCATTGATAACTGTCCCATTAAGAGCTCATTGATCGTTGAGCTATAAGCTCTGTAACTGTCCCATTACGGGCTCATTGATAACTATCCCATTACGGGCTCATTGATCGTTAAGCTATAAGCTCTGTAACTATCCCATTACGGGCTCATTGATAACTGTCCCATTACGGGCTCATTGATCGTTGAGTTATAAGCTCTGTAACTGTGGCTACTCCGGTCACAACTATCGTTTACTGATTATGTATTCGAGCATAAACGACATATACCACAGTTCAATCACTTATATTCACACATGTATGTATTTCAATCATTTCCAAGTTTCACATTCAAACAATTGACTCACAAGTTGTCATATTAAGGACACAAAATCACAGTTTCACGTAATTTGACACATATAAAAATTCGAGGACCGTCTAGGTCACTCACCTAACTTCTGCGCTAACGTCTGGAAGTCTCGACAACATCGGTCGCTGATGTTCCAAAAGTGCCTCTATCACCAATCAAACACTCATATTCAACACACTATTTAATCAGAAACAATCATTAATGCACATGAAGAGAATTCACAATGTGTACTATGCACTTTCGTGACATTTCGGTATTATCCCTAAAATTCCCCATCACAACCTTTCCCCAATATTAGAACTCAATTGACACTTAAAGTCGATCACTTGATTCAGGACATTCTAAATTATATTCCAAAACGATACGAACTATCATTTTGTCAAAACCACATTTTACACCACACTACCATCCATAATTGAAAAACTTGAAAAGACTGATTTAATCCTTCCCTTTCTCATAAATGTATAGACTCTTGTCTCTAGTTCATAACAAATCTGAACTTATCTCAATTGGATATCAGTACTACAAGTTATGGCTTAAAAACCAAAACATAACTTATCAAAGAACAGTAGCTCGCCGCGGCGTGAAGAAGCTCGACGCGGTGAAATCCAAACGCTCGCCACGGCGAGGAAGCAAGTGTTCATCGCGGCGTGCATACCCGCCTGTGCCGCGACGTGCACATTTGCGTGCGCCGCGACGTGCGCATGAGCACGTCGCGACGTGCGAGTCGCGAAAACCTCCCGAATTCTGATTCCTCAACAATTTCGATCCAATTCTTCCCATTTTTCAAAACACAACTAATCTAAACACTATATCATCACTTAAACTCCAATTTCCAACTCATTTCCAAACCAAACACACTCACAACCATCAAAGATTAACCATAATCGCAAACCCTATAAACCCAACATCTCAAAAACCCATTCTTAAGCTATAATCACTCAAAACATGAATCAATCGATTAGTCAAGAGGAAAGAAACTTAAACTTACTTGAATTTGGTGATAAGTGCATATTTGTCTAATATTTATGTTTTAATTATTCTTGTTTATTCCTTTTATTGATTTAATTATTGGGACTTAATTTGATTTAATATTTCCTTGTAGGGAATTATAACATTTGCATGATGTGGGAAATTAAGAGGAAAATAACAACTAATTTAGGCAATAGTGGGCTCAGGGTTTGGACAAGTCGACTTACAAGGCACAAGTCGACTTACAAGGTACAAATCGACTTATCGAAGAGCGGAGGTGAAGTTTTACAAAAAAACGTTGCTGTAAGTCGACTTACTCATCAAGACAATTCGACTTACAAGTATGGCTGAACATGTTTTTGACAAAGTTAAGTGAGGCCCAACGGAAGGAGGAGGGCCCACTTCTTACAAAAACCTAGGAGGATCTAAAGGAAAGGAAATCAACGGCCAAAAGGGGGTTTTGGTTGATGAAGTGTGAAATGATGATAGAATTACATATGAAATATTTCATAGCCATGAAAGACAAGTTTTAAAAATGTGTCATTTGGGCAAATGGTCTTCAAGTCATGAATAACATGTTATGTGAGTTTGTGATGGTCTGTTCTGTTTTTCAAGTGAACTTAATTAAAAAGGCTTCTCTAGCCTGCTTGTTAGTAGCATGGAGCTCCTTCACGGGGTCCCATAAGTTTACAGCTATGCAAGACCATTTTGTGGGATTGCGATAGTACTTTCTGTTCACAGCTACACAGGACCCTTGTGGGAAATATGTAGTAAGTTCTGTTACGGATCCACCCAAACCGTTCTGATGTGTTTAATTGATTATGATGTGTTTAATTGATTAGGATGTATTGGCAAGTTTGATGGATGTATGACTTATATGACTTGTGAATTGGCTTGATAAGTTGAGAAATTGTGTTTTATTATTCAATGAGAATTTGCTATGTTCATGAAGGTTTTTAATAGTTTTTGCTTATTACCGGTTATAAGATTGTTACCCACGAGCTTTTGAGCTCACCCCCTTTTTTTCCCATCCTTGGGCGATGAACAAGATATCGAGTGATTGAGTCAAGAGTCAAGACATCACTCCAGTTTTCATATTTTGTTTTGAAGCTAGATTATGTAAAATAGGGCTTTAGTCGCATTTTGAGCGATTCTAGTTTTATAAACTTGGGATTTTTGATGTATTTGTGGCATGAAATGCTCACTAAAGTGTTGTAAACTCTTATCTTTTGATGTGAATGAAATACACTTACATTATGTTTGTTTATAGCTTTTAAAGTTTTTACATTGTTAATTTCAAGTTTTCATATGGGTGGGAATTGTGTTCTAAATTCAAAGAAAAATCTGGAATAATTTAGGTAGAACTGGTAAAAGTTGTCTTCTTGAAAGTTGTAGATGATCTTTCTAGTTTTTCAATGACATAAAGTATGTAATTTTTGGATATCGGAGTGGTAAGTTATGATCATTACAAGATGTGATGCTGCATAGGATGTGCGTATAGGACAGCTATGGAGAATTATGGGAAATTGTGGTTTTGATGAATCAAATGGGCTGAGAATTGAGAGTTTGATGAGATAATTTTGGTGTTGAGTTAATATGAAGTGAGTTTGCACTAGAAGAGTTGGATTTGGTAAGTTTATGAGTGAATATGAGGTTATATTGGATGTAGGTTGGATTGGAGAGGCTTTGGAGGGGTTTGGGGAACCCCTATGTCCGTTAGATGGACTTTAGGTCCATTAAACGGACTTTGTTGGGTGAGAAAGGAACCCCAGTCTCGCCAATGTCCGTTTAACAGACTTTAGGTCCATTAAATGGACCTTCTCGGGTAAAAAATGGATCCCAAGCCGTTTATGTTCGTTAGGTGGATATGTATGTTCGTTTAACAGACATTCACGGGACAGCTACAGTAAATTGCAGTTTTGGCCCTTTTATAGGCAGTATCTCACTTTGAATCCTTCATTAGAGTTGTAGATCTCGAAGTTCTCTTTCCAATCGTTCAACAACGACATCAAGAAGAAATCTGTATCAAAAGTTATGGCATTTGCGCCAAGATAGGTACAATATGAATGAGGACTTAAACATGTTGGATTCTTTTGGTCATAACTTCCTCATCCGACCTCCAAATGAAGTGATTCTTGAACTAATAGATTCCTAACACATGTTTCTATCTGTCCACAAGAATTGACATTTTTTGGAGTTGATTTGAGAAAGTTTGATGGAGAGCTAGCGAGGGGTCGGTTAGGAGAGCATGATTGGGGTATGAACATGTTTTGGCTTTTTAAGCATGTTTTGATCTTTAGAGCTCCGATTAAGATGGTTCATGCTTCAAAGCAAACTAGAGACTTAGAGCTTAAATTCTTTTGGAGAAGTCAAATTTTAATTTTTGAAGATTGACTGGTGTGGGCACTCCACTCTTAGGATGATGATCAATAAGGGGTTCTTTGAATTTAACCCTACAATGTAATACGCATGCTCAAGGTTTAGGATTCTGGATTAATGGGCTCTGAAAACGGGATCCAACAATAACTTTATCCC
>JANKYF010185473.1:0-13062 GCA_029829435.1 Erythroxylum hondense | reverse complement strand
TCATTTAAAAGCATTCAAAAGCATTTATTAGCATTTATTATAGAACTTTAACAAGTTCATTAACTCAATTATTAAGAAATTACCCACCTTAATCCTTTAGCCTTGAATTTAAACACTTGACCTTGCTTCTTGCTCTAATAACCTCTCTTCACCTTCATTAAACAATAAGAACCCAATTAACATGAGATATCCCAAAATTAGACAATCCTAAGAGAGAAAAACATGGAATTAAACCTACCTAACTTAACCCAAACCTTACCCAAGCTATAAGCATCAAAATCCACTCATAAATCCAAAGAATTTCACATTTTTCTTACCTTAAAGAGAGACCCACGAAAATTGCTCTCTCTCTTGGCTTTGGTGAACTCTTAATCCTTTCTTTCTCTTCTCCTTCTTAAACACTCTACTACCCTTCACTAAGCAAGAAAATCCTAAAGACCTAACCTCTTTCTTCTTCTTCTTCTTCTTCTTCTTCTTATCCGTGACTCTCCCACTCTCCTTTCTCTTTGGAATTTTCGTGACTCTACTTTCACTAGCCTTAACACATGTCTTTTTAAGTTAAAACCTAAGCTTCAACTATCAAAACTACGTAGTTTTAGTTTTGTCTCTTAAACTTGAACACTTTCATTTTCTCCTCCTCACCACATGGCTACAACTCATCACTTGCTTCAATTCCTCTTCTTTTAATGCCTACTAAAAGACCAAAGAGTCCCTCCTTCAAAGTCTTACACTTTACAAACATAAATGAACTTCCTAATTTGCCCTCAAGCCAAATTAATCCCTTTTAATTTCTAACAACTAATTCAACTCTAATTTAAACTAATCCCACATTTAACTTTCATCCCTTTAATCAATATAAACCTCAATTTATTCCAACAAAAAGAAATTTTCAAACTAAACCTCAAAAATAAAATAACACATACTTAATGCAAATCGGGGCCCAACATTATACATGTTTTCTAAGATCATTTATCTCCAATAAAATCATTTCTACATTATCTGATCACAAATAACCATCAAATACTAAATAACATTATATCCAGATTTTTCATCTCATTAGCACAGTGTTCATGAAGATGGTCGTTAATTCCATGATCATACAAATGACAGTTAATTCATCGAATTTATATCATAAATCAACAACTCTAAAGGATTTACACAATACTTACCTGTTAAAACTCCAAGATCTTCAACTATCACGAAACCCTAAACTTCATGCAATTTACGTACATCATTATGAAAGTTGGCAAGTTTTGGTTTCTATTAAGGAAGTGAAGGAAAACCAAAGTTGGGGATGGCAAATGGATGAATAAAAACAAGGTTTCTCTTTGGGGATGATTTGATGAAAAAACTCTGTATTAGGGAAGATCTTAAAGAAGAAGCTTTGAAAAAGATGAAAATAAGAATACAACACTTGGTCTTTCCAAAGTTAAGATTATTAGCTTTAAATACAGACACTTGTCCACTTCTTACACCCTTAGCTAATTTCCCAAACTAGCTAGTTCTATTTGAACTAGTTCCATTAACTTCCTCTTTACATTCCAATTATCTCCAATATCTTTTGATTCCTATTTCTATTTTGCATACATCAATTTACTTGCCAAGTGGCATTTTTCCTAATACAATTATATCCCATATTTTCGGAAATTATTCCAAAACTTCACCAAGATTCAAAAATTAACAATTACACTAACCAATTAAATTTCCAATATAATAAATTCACAATTCTTAACAATATCCCATTACAGTTCAATTATACCTGAAATTATCTATGAATGCATGTGCAATTATTTTCATATGTGCAAAAATTCAAATTCACATGCATGTATGCTAACATTATGCATGAGCATGAGATGCATTTTTCTAATCTCTCATTGTTATTTTTTATTACAAAAATCTAGGGTTCTAACCCTTAGTATGGGAACGAGATGTTACAATTCTCCCCCTTTTAATAAATTTCAGCATCAAAATTCTTATCTAATTGACCAGGAAGGCAGGGGTATTATTTTCTCATATGCTGCTTCGCTTCCCATTTAGGTGTCATCACTCGAATATTTTCCTCCACTAGACTATAGTCAGTGGAATCACTCGGTTTATCAATCACTTATTTAATCATTCACTTTCTTAACTAGTTCCTTAATATATAACTCAAATTACTCACAACTTTCACTTCATGTGCGGACAATACATCTTTGTTAGATCATATTAATATTTCTTAGCATACTCACATATCACACATTATAAATCTGAAACATCTTTGTTGGTACTACAAGCTCATATGTTAATGGTCTTATGCTCTCAATAACTTTATGTGGACCAATACAATTCGAGCTTAGTTTATCCTTTTTCCTAATCTGAGCACATCTTGTACTCAATGTAAGCACACCTTGGAAAGGAGATACTCTCAGAGACAATTCATCTTTTCACTTCTCTTTGGTGTTAATACACTTAACACTTAAGTATGTCTCACTATATTCCATAACTTCGATGTTGATCCACCAAAAATTCATTTGTCTTTCATAAACCACTTAATTCCTATTACAGACTCATTTCACTCATCGACAGTATCTTTAATCAATTATGGTCTTCAACATTTTTTAACTTTTTTTTACCTCTTCATTTCAATGTAAGGATGAATGAACCTTTTTGTCATATAATGCCTTATATAATATTCTAATGACTTCACTGTGATAATGATTAATATGCTTCAAGTCGATTAGAACTATACCTTGAGCTCATATTCCTATGAACTCCAAAAATATAAGCTTTAAGCATATCTCCAACAGTTAAAACTGTTGACAATTCAAATATTCAGTTACTTATGCTTTCTCTAATAACATCTTTGCTCACTCATCTTTATTGGGTACACATCCTTCTTATTTCAATCACAAGGTATCATTTTTCCTATTCAAACTCAAAATTCAGACTTGTTCTCAATTCCTCATTAAGATTCACAATTTTTGAATCCTCAATCTTGGCTTTGTTAATCTTTTCCTGTTG
This sequence comes from Erythroxylum hondense, assembly GCA_029829435.1. Taxonomy (NCBI): domain Eukaryota; kingdom Viridiplantae; phylum Streptophyta; class Magnoliopsida; order Malpighiales; family Erythroxylaceae; genus Erythroxylum; species Erythroxylum hondense. Next base: position 10,062 of record JANKYF010185473.1, on the reverse strand, counting down.
GGACCCGATCTCAGAACCAGATCCCAACCGGAAAACAAGAACGGATACGAAAAATGAAGCGGCAGAACGAACGGATAGATCATAACGCGAAGGAATCCGAAAACAATACCAATAAATGGAAAAAAACAAAAGCAAAAAATCAGATCAAGCGAAAGGCGAAAGCGAACGAATCGAAGTAAAATGAATACGAATCGAAAGCAAAGCAAACAAACGGATCAAAGAAAATGAAAGCGAATCTAATACAAATTTTCGACATCTAAAAACATACACTTTAGAAAAGCGTTGCATTGAAAACTCTAAGACTAAATCAATCTGAATCGGTATAAATTTTTTTTTCTTTCTTTCCCTTCCATTTTCATATTATTCATCTTTGTCCAACCTTAAACAAATCAATACAACTTCTCCTTTCTGGAAATTTATCCTTAATCTCAAAACTAAACTCAAATTACTTTATTCTTCTTATTCATCATTTTTCAAACTTATTAACAAATCCTATATCTTATTCTTATCTTTTTTTTTCATAAAAAATTCGGCAACATAACGGCTGCATTTCATTAAACCCAAAACCTGCAAAAGGGTTTAAAACACACTTCTATATTTCTCAAGCAATAACCAGTATCATCGGATCCCCCCGTCCGGAATCCAACACAACAAACGCAATTCTATACCTAAGACATTCAATAAATCTCAATCCATAATCCATAACCAAAATCATTCATATCCAAGTCACAATCAATCATATGCATAATCAAATGCAATTCCCATTCATATCTTAATACAGTATGCGAATTCATAAATCAATCCCAATACAACCCAATCATTCTTATCCATCATAACCTTACACAAGTTCTTATACAATCTCATAATCCATAGATATCATGAATTAATTACTTATAAATCCTTAATGGCTTTTCAAGCCATTTACAAACCAAAAGCCAAAATCCAAGAATATGAATTACAAAAGTATGCAAAATCGGATAGATGGCTTGACTCTCTTTCATCCGATCTCCTGCTCGGAACCTAGAGATGGGGATGAAAGGGGGGTGAGCTAGACAACTCGTGGATAATATGTCTATAAATTGAAAAATAAGAAAAAATTGTCTTTTTCAAAACTTTTTGTCATTTTATAAGATTTTTACAGATGAAAAATCACCATCAACTGTTTAATTCTCAAAATTTTCTCAATTTCCTTCCAAAACATCTATAAACAGCGCACGAACATTTCACGATTGAAAATCTCAATGGCTTATTTTTCAAATTCTTGATCAAAAATTTTTCACTTTTTAAACTTCAAGAACCCCTTCGAAAATGATGTAGATCTCAATTTCTTTCAAATTTCATGAACAATGTTCAAATCATGCAATGCATCACACTTAGAAACGAAACAAAAGCACATAGCACATCAAAATAGTTTGTTTCGGTCCAAAACAGAACATACTGCACATTCCCGCATAGCGGTCCTGTGCAGCCGTGAACAGAACGTACTACACCTTCCCACATAGCGGTACGGTGTAGCCGTGAACTTATGGGAGTCCGAAATCGAAACTCCAGTGTCACTAGCGGGCAGGCGGGAGAAGCCTTTAAAAATAGACAAATGCACACTTGTCCCACTTATGGGACCGAACCAAACCCACATAACACATAATCATACTCAAAAATTCGGATTGCTCGAAGGCATATTTCGAAATCTTGATTTTTCCTATAGTGTCGTGCTCGACACAAACACATTCATAATTCACATAAATTCATATTGCAATTTACATGCAATCTCAATTCATCACAGAGAATGCATCAATTTTTTTAAATCATAATTCAAATACACAATGCACATTTTTCATCCAAAATTCATGTAGCAATTTCCATCTTTTATTCAAAACAATAAAAATCCACCACTTATTTCAGTTTAATAAATCATAGCAATATCATCAAATTATTCGAATAATTCGAAAACAATGAATTTCATAAATCTTGCAATTTCTTAAAATCATTCCTAAAGCAAGGAATTTGGTCCTTCAAAATCAAAATTTTCAAAAATTTACATAAACAATAATTTCTTGAAATTTTGCTTCTTGATTTTCCAATAATGCATGCTTAGCTTAAAATTCAATAAATAAACATACTACCCATCTCAAATCGATGCTAAAAGCTTGTCCTATTCATCAATTTGTCCATGGCTTCTTTTCTTCTTCCATTTTAAAATTACCTAAACCAATTCACCCAAATTCAACATCATAAATGACATAATCCTCAAAATTGATTTCATAATTCACAAACCCATACTAATTTCAAGATATCTAAACCAATAAACTTCCAAAATTCACAAATCAAAAATTCAAAACTTACCTCATCTCCTCTTCAATTTCGGATTTGTTGGGCTTGGAAGGAAGCTTTCACCTTCTTCCATCCTTTTTCCTTTGAATCTACTCAAAAATCCTCTTGGAAGCTTGGAAAAATAAAAAACCCTAGGCTTCCCCTCTTTTTCTCTTTCCCTTTCTCCACCGAATTGCTCCTCCCTCCTTTCTTCTTATTTTCTTTCTTCCATTTGCTCAAAGTGTCGTGGCTCTCCCTAGCATAAAACGACAGCCACCTTATATATTCACTTAATGATAGATAAAAGACCATTTTGCCCTTACTAATTAGCCTTGAAACCTAACTCTTTAAGTAGTCTTCCCAATTTGCCCTTAAACTTTGTTTTCATTCAAGCTTACTTTAGGACATTTTTATTACAATCAAAATGAAGGAATTTGCTAAAACTTCCTTCTAGAGAAACGTTCCTCATTGTCTTAATTTCATAACGTCACCAAAATCATTTAATTTGGTGGACTATGCTAAAAGTTATGCTCCAAACATTTCGGGTATGTCTTATGCTCAAACATTTTCTAGCACGTTATTTCCATCCGAAAATTGACATTCTTAAAGACTAAATTGGAACTCGAGTCCTTCATAAAAAGTGTAGCCCTATTTCTCTAGTTTAATCCGAATCAAGACTCACCTCATTTGGACTACTAGAACAAAAGTTATACCTAGAATACTTTCAGATTTTTTTAATCCAAGACTGCACACAAATCCAAACTTCCATTCAGAAATTGAAAGTCTTGGGGCAAAATTGAAATTCAATTCCTCATATTATTTGTAGCCCCATGTCTCTATTTTATTTTTCCTCAAGAATCACTTCAATCGGATCTCTACAGATCCCGAATTTCGTAAAAGACTTAACCATGTTCAGAAAATTAGCTAACTCACTTTGATTTTATCAATCAACCTCAATTTAATCTCATAAAATTACAAATTTTCCTTGAGGATGTAGATAATTTTCATAGGAATCCAATGCTTTAAAAACCAATCAATCGGATGTCAGAAGGAAAAGATATAAGCAAAAGATTGCACAAGGGTCGGATTAGAGGAAGTAAAGCCAAGAAAACCAAAGGAGCAAAATGGCGTCGCATGGGCGCACGCAGAGGAGAAAACGCGAAACGACGTCGCAATGATGAAATGACGTCGCAAAACGTGCGCGTGTTGAGGAGGAAGAATGGAAAACTGCGTCGCAGTGAAAATGGGAAACGACATCGCATCACCGCTGAGCGAGTCCACGCTCGCTAGGTACGAGCCGCTAGCCAGCGAGCCCGTCTCGGTGCGACGGGCAAGGGCGAGGAAAAGAGCTCGCGAGGGTGAGCAGAGCCTAGACTTTTTCTATTTAAAAAAAAAATAGAAAAAAAATCCGAATCTTCTATAAATTACAACTCTTGATTCCGAACTCCAAATTTGACAAATTTGGTATCAATCAAAAGATTAAAGGAAGCTCTACAAATTCCATGCAGAACTCCACAACCAATTCCATCTCTAAAATGATCAAATTTTTAATCAAAGATTCTGTCGAAATTAATAAAACCCCTAATTAGTCACATAACTTCTAAAATTTATATCTTTCAATTTTCAGGTCCAAAAATGTCATACTTTATATCAATGCGAAGATTAAAAAGTCACCTACAACTTTCATGAAGGACAGAAAAAAATCAGTTTGACCTCTAAGGGAGTCAATTTTCCAATTAAAAGTTCTGTCCACTAATAATTCTTGCTAATCAAAAACATAAACTTCCAAAAATCGTAACTTCCTACTCCATGATGCAAAAATTGCATACTTCATATCAATGTAAAGATAAAAACATAATCTAAAACTTTCATGAAGAACTCAAAAGTAATTTCAACCTCTAACTAGGTCAATTTTCCAATCAAAGATTCTGCCAAACATGTGATATCCTATACCACATTCAAACTTCCAAATTCCATATCTTTCAATTCCGACATCGAAAAATGTCATACTTTATGGCGACAGAAAGCTTTCAACAAAAGCTACAATTTTCATGAAGATCATTTTCTCAATTTCTGCCTAAATCAAAACGTCAATTCTCAAGTCAAACTTCCTATCACAATTCATCCCCAAAAAGTCAAACTTTCTTAATTCTTTAAATTCTCACAATTTTTCTCTTTATTTCTTGATTTTCAACTCCATTTCAATCCACTAATTCACTTTAACTTTCACAACCCATAAAATTTTATTCAAGTCCCAAAGTTATCAAAATCAATCTATCCTTTCCTCATCAATTTTCTTAAAGCATAATTGCATCTATAACACAATACAGATACAAAAATACTCATTTAATCTCATTTATTATTTCTTAATTCCACTTAAAAATTGGGGTTCAACACCTTGTAACACCCCACTCCCGCAGGACCCGAACCTGACATTTTGAGTGATATATGAGACCGTGCTCACGAGGGGAGCATGCTAGAGCACTCAATCACTCAATTATCGGTATTTTTTTTATTTTTTTAACAACAAACATATGCGGAATTGATAACCAATTCGGTCCCACTTTATTTAATAAACATTTTCAATCAACACAATACAATCAATAGAATTTCAATATCCATTTGGGTTCCATTACCAATATAAAACATTTTTAGTCATAATGACTTTACATTACAACATGAATCCAATTGTATACACATGGTACAAAAATTTTGGAATACAAATTACATAAAAATAGAAAAAAAAACACTAATGCAGACATGAACTGATCTCAAACTCTATCTTTCCCTTAGTTGTATGCTGTAGGGATACTCCCGTTTGCCTAACGGGATATTCTTCTGATCTTGAAAAATATTTGCAAATTTTGGGTGACTTTTGTGAACTTAATGAGTGACCATTATCGAAGGCTCACACTGTCATATAACACATAAATCACATTTACAACATTTCAAATTTCACAATCAATATAATTTAGTCATTCATATTATACATATGCAGTGCACATGAGACCCACTTTTTATTTATTACTTTGATGTGACCGAGTGCCTGAACTTTCCGTATCCATTGGATACCGGGCTTATTAAAAGTTGAGCCTGAGGCTCTGAAACTGTTTCGTATCCATTGTGGATACCGGGATCATTAAAAGTTGAGCTTTAAGCTTCGATTCACTTTTTGAGCTCGAGGCTCTTTTTCACACGTGGAGCTTTAAGCTCTACTCGGTGGCTACTCTAGTCACAACTCCATTATGTTTCATGCATTCATGAAATGGAATGCATCAATCACATTTGCATGATCCCATTCAATCACCTTTACATATCATCGGACCTTAGTTCGACATTTAACATTAAGTTAAGAATCACATTTTCACTTATAGGCAAATGTTTATTCAAAACACATTTATCATCAAATTATGTACACTTAGTTCATCTCATTCATATACAAGTAGCAATTCATTATCTCAACCAAGCATCACAATCATCGGACCTCCTATCTGAAAACCAACACAATCATTCACATTCATATGAGCATTCAGTAAGCAATCAATACAAAATTCAAAAAAGAACAAACAATGAATGAGATCATCTAGGTCTACTCACAGTATGCTCCAGATTAGCATTTGCTTCTAAGTTCTAGAAATGCTTGAATGTGGACACTTGACCTGCACAACCCATTTAAGCAAGACACACGTTGCATACACATTAATAATTGCACACTTATAAGCATTTATTTATGCACAATTGTATAAATGGACTATGTACAATGCATGCTTAATGACAATCCCGGGTACTTTAACAAACTTCATATCTTATGCTCATTTTCATTTTATAACTTTTGTATTTTCTTCATGTATTCCTCAGACTATCACTTTGATCATTCTTTCACACCCTTACATATTTTCATTGATCTTTCAACTCCAAAAACTAGTTTAACACTATCCCATAATATTTCAGTCATCAAATCCAAAGAAAATCACCATATACAACACACTAAATCTCCTCATTCATTTTCCAAAAAATAAGAATATCACTGTTCTTAACCATTTAGCAGTGAACTAATGATGCATGCTTCATTTCATGCAAAAAGACATAATCATAATAAACTTACTTGTTTGAAGCTCTAATCTCTGCAAACTTACGTAACCCTAATCCCTCATGCAACCATATACATCAACTTGAAAGTTGACAGAGGGTTCGGTTTTTTTCTTGGAGTAGAAGAAAGAAATATCAAAGTGGAAGTGATGACAAACAGAGAAAAGCAAGATTTAACTTTGGTGAATATTTGATGAAAAACTTTGCTTTGGAGGAACTCTAGAGAAAGAAGTTTCAAGAAAAGATAAAGATAAGGACAACAACTTGTCTTTTAAGGCAATAAAAATCTTAACTTTAGCTAGGACACCTGTCCATTTCTTATCCACTTATCCACTTCCCTCCATTAAGACTTACTTAAGTATAATTTATGCTTAAGTTTAAAACTCAATAATACCACTACAATCATAAATCATAACCTCTTACTCACTTTCAGATTTTTCCCATAAAACATCATTTCGGGTCAAATTTACATGTTCTTTTTGATGCCGATACTGAAGTCATTTTGTAACACTTTCTTATATAAACATGTTCCCTTATGTCTTATGTCTCTAGTTTACTCCAAATCAAAGATCATCTTATATGGAATCTTATAGGTCCAGATATAATCAAAACACTGAAGTATGTTCGATAAGATAATCCTATTTCACTGTTCCAATAAATTCCACACTTTCATTTGATCATACTTTTTTCAATTCGATTCAGAATGCTACCAATTTTTGTGGAGAGATAGAAAAATGTGTTAGGAATCTATTGGTCTAAGAATCACTCCAATTGACGGTCGGATGAAAAGGTTATGGCTGACAGAATCAAACAAGGTTTTGTCCTCAATCATATTGAACCTTTTTCTTTTTAGGACAACTAGCATAACGTTCGCTATAGGTATCAGATCAAGGTCATTCTTAGATGGTCTTGAAGAGAACTTCAAGATCTACAAATTTCATGAAGACATTGAAGGCAAATTCTATCATCTAGAAAGTCAAATTTGGACCAGACGATACAAAATGAACAGCGATCAGAAGAAGGTTATGAACAGTACATAGAAGATATCTTGCAAGTGGCATAGTTTTATTTAGAGACATCGGATCAAGTAGTTCTTTAGATGGTTCCAAAGAGGACTTCAAGATCTATAATCTTCATGAAGACTTTAAGGCAAATTATATCATTTGCAGGGTCAAAAGTGGGACCAGATGACAGAAAATAAACAGTACACAGAAGCTATTTTACAATTGGCATAACTCTCTCTAGAGATATCGAATTGAGATGCTCTTTAATGGTCTTGAAGAGAACTTCAAGATCTATAGCTTTCATGAAGACCTTGAAGAGAAATTCTGTCATATAAAGGGTCAAAATTTGACCAGAAGAAGTTTCAGTCAACATAAGATGAAGCAGAGTCAACTTAAGATGAAGCGACTCTTAAGACAAAGCAGAGACAACTTAAGACGAAGCAGAGTCAAATTAAGACGAAGTAGAGTCAGCTTAAGATGAAGCGACTCTTAAGATGAAGCAGAGTCAACTTAAGACGAAGTGACTCTTAAGACGAAGCAGAGTCAACTTAAGATGAAGCGACCCTTAAAACGAAGCAAAGTCAACTTAAGACAAAGTAGAGTCAACTTAAGAAGAAACGACTCTTAAGATAAAGCAGAGTCAACTTAAGATGAAGCAGAGTCAACTCCTGAGCATCTCTACTCATAAGGATCATAACTTTCTACTCCACTATCCAAAAATTTCATACTATATATTCTCAGTAAACTTCTCCAACATATTTTCCTTCACTAAATACAATACTTAAATTTGTATTTATAGTCTTTCTACTCCATTTCATTCTACTCATTCACTATAAACAAAATTCTCAATCTATCCCATTACTATTCAATATACCCGGAATGTTAATGAGTGCATGTACAATTATTTTTATCTGTGCAAAGATTCAAATTCACATGCATGTATGTTGACATTTTGCTGAGCATGAAATGCAAATTTTTTTAACTCTCACATTGCTATTCTCTTCATTATTGAAATCTAAATTCTAACCCTTAATATGGGGATGGGATGTTATAATTCCCTCTCCCCCCCCCCCCTCTTAATAAATTTCATCCCCGAAATTCTCATATGATTGATCGATAAGGTAGGGGTATTATTTTCTCATATGCTTCTCCATTTCTCATATAACTTCGTCACCCGAATAATGTCTTAAAATTGACCATGATCAATGTAACTAATCCTTTCCCTAATCACTTCTTCAAGTATCACATTATCTTAGCAGTTTCTTCAATACAATTCAGGCTATTCAAAATCTTCACTTCAAGTGCTGACAATACCACTTTGTCAGATAATATTAATATTTCACCTCTTACTTAGTATTACACATCTCTTTATTGCTAATACACTTAACTCATAAGTTTGTCTCGCTATATCCCATAACTTTAAAGTGATCCACCAAAAGTCATTCGTCTTTCATAAGTCACCTTATTCTTATTACAGATTCATTTTACTCACTAACAGTATCTCACATTTATTATGGCCTTTTATCATTTTAGGCCCTCTTCATTTCAATGTAAGGATGAATGACTCCCTTTCTGTCATACAATGCCCCATACAGTATTCTAATGATGTCACTATGCCTGTAATCAATTTGAACTATACATCAATCTCATATTTCTATGAACTCCAAGATATAAGCTTTAAGCAGGTCTCCAACAGTCAAGACTGTTGGTAACTCAAACATGTAATCATTCAGTTCTACATTCTTAGCCATCAATTGCCCCTTTCGATGTATGCCTGAGGATGTATATCATAGGTTGTTATTGTGCTTCTCTAACAATCTCTTTACTCAATTTTCCTTATCAGGTACACATACTTTTTATTTCAATAACAAAATATCATTCTTTCGATTCAAACTCAAAATTTCATATTCATTTTCAATTTCCTTGATAAGATTCATAGATTCTGAATCCTTAATTTAGACTCTTTTAAAGTTTCCATGTAAAAATGCTCTTTACATTCAATAGCTAGATGTGCTTAATTTTTGCTCAAATCTTTTGCTCCTTATTTCACTAGATTTGGTGACCCCAATATATGAATTCATGCTTCACTGCCATTGGAATTTCTACTTAATGCATCAGATACAACACTAGCTTTACAGAAAAATATTCATTTGTACAATCATAATCTATAAGTAACTTTATTCATTGTCTTGGTTTTATATTCAATCCTTTCATATTCAATACTTACCACAAACTTAAATGATCTGTACATTCCAGAAATGACTCTGCACATCTAATGTCTCCAAGATCTCAAAGCAATTACTACCATAGCAATCCTAAACCATGTAGCAAAATCAATTCATAAGACTTTAATTGTCTCTATGCATACCAAAACCACTTTATACTGTTAGCACAAATTGTATCTTAATCTTTGATGTGAAACTTTATTATATATTACATAATCTCCCAACCCAAATGGCATAATTAACATTGAGGTTATAGTTCCTCAAAATTCTTTTTACATTCATCATTCCTATGATTTATACATTTTTCCTCAAACATCTTTTTGTGAAGGAACAAGATCACTAAAAGCCCCTTAACAGTCCCTGGTAGTATCCAACATACAACTAGTTCTAAAGAACTCTGAATCTCTCATATATTCCTTATAGTTTCTCACTTT
>JANKYF010185396.1:0-13093 GCA_029829435.1 Erythroxylum hondense | reverse complement strand
GATACTGCTATCTAATTTTAAATGATCTGATTATGATCAGATCATAATATTATGAGATATGCATATCTTTGACCACAATATTTATGTGTCATTTATTGGAATATTACTAGAAGTATATGTTTCTCTACAACTAAAAATTGATGGGCAGACCGATATAGTGTGACGACATTCTACTCACTCTTTTTCTCTCTGATTCTGACTTAGCAGATAAAGTTCAAGCAATTAACAATAGGTTTAGATTGTAAAGTTTCTTTTTCACATATTATAGATTAATTGGAGATTCCCCATGATCTGCCCACTCTTTGTGCTTTCCTTCTCCTTTCTTATCAAATAATATTATGCAGTGTAATGTAAGCTAACAAAAATTTGTGTGGGCATTTCCCCTTGGTTAGAAAGCACATTAACCTGAAGCTGACTGTGCTTTAAGTGATGCTATGCAGAGATCAGTTGTTGCAGAATACAAGCCGTTGGAAGCCGCTTCCATGGTGCTTTGCGCTAGCTTCCACTCCTGCTCAGTGCCTGTCACAATAGCAACAGTAAATTCAACAGCTTAGTTGAACTTCAATCACCATAAGCCTAAAATATATATCAAGTTAGGGAGCATGGGGACACACGTGTGAAAGAGTGATAGGCAACCTCCAATTTGGTCAGTGCATTCAAGTAAGCTTGCTGCCAGGTCCTGCCGTCACCCCCAGCTGTTGGTGGATGACCATCTCCTGCAATCTGAAAAATACCATCTCTTGATGCTTCAAACTCCAAAATTGACATGCAAATTTTTACAATATCTGAAGCCTTTTCCTTAGCTTCCCATAGCAATTGTTGCCGCCTCATCAAATGGTCGTGGAATTCAGGAGGAATTCCTGAAGTTTTGGCTGACGTATGAACAATACTATTGGAGTTTGAACTACCACAAGCCCATCCCATTGCTCTACCAAGTTGTCCTTCTGCCATGATAGAATTTTGCTCACAAGCTTGCAGACAGTCAACTGACCTAACAATTTTTGTTACAGCTGACTGTATGCCGTCCAGCAACTTAGGTCTGCTGAGATTTAGTATAATGGAAGATAAATTATCCTCACTAGTAAGAAACTTCTGAAATGTGGCTCTGTTCTCATATGAGGGAGTCAATGCATCATACATCCATTCCAATTGGACAATTTCTAGGCTTGTCTTATGAATAGCCTCTTTGAGTTCATTTACCTGTCTTTTCATGTCTAAAGCTGCTGATCTTGCTGCTCTAGCAGTTTCATGGGCATTGCAGTATTCTTCAAGTATGAGTTGGACTTTCCTCACAGCCCCACTGTCCTTTTTCATTTGACCAAGAGAAAGAGCCTTTGTTGTCTCCGTTAAAAGGTTCATATCCTCTGTTTCTTTATCTAACCAGGCCAAAAATGTAGGAGCAACTCGTTCTTTCAGGTAGCGGCCAACATGCTCTTGAAGTTGCAGCTCAAGCTTTTTCTTTATAACATTGACAAGCTGATCGAACCCCAAATTTTGATCAGCAGATGAAACAACATCATGCATGCATGAATCAAGAAAAGAGTCCACAACGAAGATTTTCCAGATGAAAAATGACAGCTTATCCAATAGACCATCAAATTTCCAGATATATTCAGATAAAGAGTACCCAGACCTCATCAAATCTGCCAAGCTTGAGAACTTATCTGAACGATAAGCAACAGAACCACCAAATGTTGACAACAATTTGTCAGCAGACTCCAATTCTGAGAAGGGCTTAACCAGAAGGGACAATAATGCTTTGCTTCCTAAAACCAGTGGCTCCCTTGTCTCCTCAATTAGAGATTTAAAATGGGATTCAGAAGAAACCAATGTATGCTTTAGATCAGCTTCTCTCTTTTTGAGAGAAGCAGTTCGCATCTCTCTCTGATTCCATGTTTGATGAAGTTGATCCAGCTGTGCTCTACAAGCTTCTTCTTGTGAGGCAAGCTCCTCGGCCTCTTCCCAAGAGAGATGATCCCTACCCTTAGCAGCAGCTTCCTCAAGAGCTAACTGCTGCTCAGTAATAAGGCCAACTTTGACAAAATAGTTTTTTTCTAATTCAACCAAGGCTGTCCTCTCTACTTCAACCTCTAAAAGTTGCTCTAAAGCAGTGTCAATGGATCCCCGGATTTGTGAGATTAACCCGAATACATCCATTACTTCTGAATTTAATGCAACAGCAGATCTTATCACATCCAGTAAAACAGCTTCAATCATTTGGCCAATGAAGTTTCTACAAGAAAGTAAAGTAGTTTTGAATACCATAGCCCAATTTTTTTCAGAAGAGGAACTTTGACTGCCAAAATCTGTATCAATACTGGGTATGACCTTGCCAGTGAAGTCTTGTAATTCACCAACAAAGCCAGATAAAAGTACACATTTCTCTACTTGCTCCTCAAACTCAGAGAAAATAGTTCCAAACCCGTGATTTGCATTTATTCCCCCATCTGTATTGCAGAAAATTTCATGTATTCTGTGCTTAACATCATTATACAAGGAACTCACTGCTATATCTAACATAGATAACACCTTATCCTTCTTGTCCTCCAGCTCCCCTAGCGAACTTAAGTCCTTGGTGGGCTCATACGCTATTTTTCCTGATTGGTTGAAAAAATTGGTATCTTCTTTCCTCACAAGACCAACAGATTGCATGTACTTCAGGAAAGCAGATAGAAGGCGATCCTTGGCTTTTGTCTCCGTCTCCGAGCCAACAGAGTTGGCAAGCTCAATACACTCTTCTTCAAGTTTACTTATCTCTGCCACATATTTCTCCACCTTGAAACAAAGATCACCATGAGCGTATCTAACAGAATCCATAACATTCCCATGTGCTTTAGTAATAAGCTCAGCAGCCTGTCTTCTGGCAAGAGAAAGGATATCAGAGGAAGGGGCATTTGCAGACATTTGTAACACTTGTGCCCATCCATGTACAGAACTAGTCGTAAGGTAATTCAAAGGTAGGATTCTTTGCAAAGCCAAAGAATATGCTTGAATATCACTTAGGGCAGATTCAAATCCATGATCCAGTTCAGTTATAAGCTGGGAAACTTCCTTATCTATATCCTGACATTGCGCTAGTGTGGGCTCAGGAACAATGGTCAATGGGACTCCTGCAACCATGACAGCTGATGTAAGAGATAAAGTATCAGCCACAGTACTCAGCGTTATGCAGGAATTTATTTCCGCCAGTAGATTGCTTCGCAGACCGTCAAGGGTTCTTCCATGTTGATCAATCCATGTAGCAGCTTCTTGGGCCTTCTCAGCTACAACTGACTTGGCTTGTGTGAATTCTCGAGCATACATTTCAAACGAAGCACGAGTTTTCTCTGAATTACAAGTAGCTTCAGCAACAATCGACTTTGCAGATGTTTCATGAAGAACAAGAGTTGATCTTTCTTGATCAGCCCGATGAAAAAGTGCAGACGCAACCTCATATTGATGTAGAGCATCAGCAAACCTCTGAGATACATTGTCCGTCAGCAATTTATGGTTCAAAATAAACCAAAAATTTTTGTGACAAAAGATTCAAGCAGGAAGTTTTTACCTCAAGAGCAGATTCAACCGCTGGTAATGTGGCTAATAGAAGATCATGATGTTCCTAAATATTAGCAGAATAGAGTATTACTCATAAAAAACATAACACAGGGACCCAAAATCTAACAGAACCCTTGCATGCAAAATTAGAACTTCCAAGCCGCCACAATGACAACTCAACAAAACACATCATGCAATTTTGACAAAAGCACTAAAGGCGTTAATTTCAAGCATGTCAGACAGGCTTAAAAGTTAGCAAACTGGGAATACAGTTGACATTATGAATCTACTCAATCTTAGCATTTCATCGATAATATCAAAACCAGCACAATGTTGTACATGAAAGGTACAAAGCCACAACTTTTATGAAAATTGAGTACCTGTAAGGGAACACGAATTTCTTGCACACGTGAAGCAAATAAGCTCAAGCTGACTGCCAACTCCATGCCTTTTCTTTCTTCACCACCAATTGCTGCATCATCATGCAAATCCCCTCGTGTCCACTCTACAAGTGGATCCCAAATGAACACCTCTAATAACATCAATATTATGTCCTTGTTTTTCCTTAGGACCCCAAGAACTGCTTCACAATTTGCTCTGAATGTACCTTCAACTCCAGTCAATCCTAAAGCAGCTTCTATCATTTGTGTAAGGCGAAATGGAACAATCTCTGGAACTTTTAGCCTTTGTCCTTTATCAAAGCAAACGTTATAATCAATATGCACAACATCACCACTGCAGAAATCCACAAGAATGTTATCCAAATGTCTATCTCCTAGGCCCAGAATGTGACCCACCATACTCATTGCTGCAACACTTCCAGCATACCTGCTAACGGAAAGCAGTCATTAGTATTCATCCAGAAAACATATTTCATAAGATCCACCATCCAACCCAAAACAGAAGAAATGATGTCAAATGAAGAATGTGCAATACTAAATCACCTTTCCCAACCATCAGTTGTACAATCAAGGCTCTCACCACTTAATCTGTCAAAACCAGATATATGAAGACTAAGTGGGAACGAAGAAATTAATTTTCCCATTATCATTGCTTGATAGATTTTTCCCGATTTTATTTCTTGAAATTGTGGTTGACCAAAAAACTTCTTAGTCTAAAGATATAAAATCAGAAAAGGAAAGGAAAAAAAAGATGAAAAGCATGAGAATGATAAATGAGGACATTGGAAAACAGAGGTTGCATTACTCACAGAAGTTACTATTCAACCAAGAAGATAAACAATATACGGTAAAGAACGAGTGACTCAAGGTTTTCTTACAAGCAACGTGTTTCAAAACATTGTGGGTCAAGGTATTGATTTCAGAAAAGGCTGGAACAAATACCAATTGTTTTGAAACACAAGTTCACAAGTTGTAGGCTTCACTGTACCACCCCATCAGTCAAGCACACTTAAGAAGTCAATTGGATCTCTAACTTTGAAGCTTAAACAAGAGTGTGTAAAACAGCTTTTTCAGGTTCCTCAAATAATACCTTCTTAACTTTGAGCTAAAGGCTTTGAATCCTTCACTAGCACACCAGAGTTCTTGATGAAGCAGTTGTCTCGGAACCTCCTTC
Organism: Erythroxylum hondense; assembly: GCA_029829435.1. Lineage (NCBI taxonomy): Eukaryota > Viridiplantae > Streptophyta > Magnoliopsida > Malpighiales > Erythroxylaceae > Erythroxylum > Erythroxylum hondense. The sequence goes on along the minus strand of JANKYF010185396.1, from coordinate 7,984 downwards.
ATTAAATCCAGAAGAACTTTCCGCTTGACATCATGTGGCCAATCTCTTCTGGAAATAACTCTTCTTATGCCCATTTCTTTAAGTGCAGGCATGATTTTACCATAGAACATATCACTTGGTCGGGGTATAGGTAAAGGAACAGAATTTTTTGTATTACCTGGAGCCATTGCTGAATGTTGGCCCAGCTGCACACGGTTTTGCCAAGACTTAAAGATGCTGTAAATGCTTATCACATTGTCCACCCATTGAATTAGACCAGCACGACCACTAATAGGAGTTACAGAATAGTGGCGTATGCCAAGCCTATGAGTACGAGTTGCAGAAGATGAACGCAGGATACTGTTTAAAGTGTGAAGAAGTTGCATGATTCTGGCATCAAGACGTAGATCTTCTCCCCCTTTCAGAAGATATGTATACTTTTCACCATCTGAACCAAGTATAACAAGTTTTTTAGGTTTTGTCTTAGTTGACAAGATTGTAACTTGTTCTGCAAAAGAAGCAATTGTGACAATTCCCTGAAGGGATGCTGCAAGACCACTTTCAGGTTCAGAAGCTAGGACTTCCTTCTCAAGACCTGGCATTGGAACATCAGAAGATGACAATAAAGCCAACTGGGGTGCAACTTCTCTCAAATTTATTGACGACTTCCGCTGATAGGATGCCAGGGATGAAGCTATATCATGAAAAGGCCGCCAAACTTCTGCAAGAGCAGTCACAGAAGTTGGAGCTGTCTTAAATTTTGAAATGGCTGATTTCAGTCGTTCCCTATACTCCTCATTGAACCACATTTCATGAGGTGTTTCAGGTTTCCGAGATGTTGAAGCGAGGCGACGTTCTAAAGCAACAACAATAGGAGCCATCATAGCTGAGTACTTGGCAGCATTAATCTTAGTTTTTTCATTCTCAGTTAAAGTAGGATTCTCAGCAATTCGTGTAGCTTCATCTTTTAGCAGATTTATGCGCCTCATCACATCTGAAAAAGAATCGAGTGAGAAAAGCTCCACACACGATGTTCTCAGAAAATTTGAATATCAATCTACAGAAAAATAACATGAATGCATACTTAACCAACCAATAAAATGTCTGCAAGATTTTAAAACGGCAATTGCAGACAATTTTTGAAAAAAATGGTCCCATTCATACATGTAAACTTGCCAATTCCTGTACCTCTAGCACACACTTCATAGTAATCCAACACAAATCAAGCCACATGCTATATAAATACATAAATATAAGTAGAAGCCAATTATGACACATAACAGGACCAACAATGAACTTAGATAATAACGGAAACCTTTAAAAATTTATGATTGCAAACTACAGCTTACCAGCATGAAGATCTTGAAGTGTGCTGAGCCACAGTTCCTCCCAAAGAACAGTAACATTTTCAAGTTCATTTATCATGAGTTGCACATCCTGAATTAGTCTAGGGTAAAACTCCCTCTGCATAATACAAGCATATGGTTAATTACACATTTGATGTTCCATTTTACAACTAAGCTTCATTAAAAACAAACTTTAGTATAGATGAAAAGTCAACAGAATAGAACCTCAAAGTAGAAAAGGAAATAAAGCTCATTATTAATGTTAAAGTACAAAAGGAACTAAAGTAAAGAATTGATTATCTTTTTCCCCATACATAAAATTAAGAAAAATTTGACCTAAGCAAGAAAGTAAAGAAGCCCTTTCCAAATGCATAGCACTTCAAGCTCAATGACAAGTGCACTCAACATTTCCAACTCCTATAGGGGGTCTGATATAGCCTCTCCCTTATTATATCTTACTCCTCCCTCACTAAACCAATATACAGGATGAAATTGACACCATTTTTCAGCTTGACAACTTCTGGAAGCTATCCCCTACTCCAAACTTTTCATGCTACAATAGGACATAATAGTGTTTTCTCCCATACAAATCATTTTCAATTATCAGAAAATTAAATTCAGGACATTAGTATAACAAATCAACAGAAAGTACTGTAACCAGTAAATGCATTTAAGATTGCTATAACTGACTAGAAGCACAATAAAGTCCCACTAATCAGTAGAAAGTTATTCATTACCAAACACTCCAAAATACAGTGCAACTCCTCTGATGGCTTCTCACCATAAGCTTTTACATCAACTAGAGTCGGGTACACAATGGACCAAGGAGATAACTTAGCAAGCATCAGTATCATGCCCTCTAATTGCTTCCGGACTACTTGTTCAGGATGAGAACTCAAATGAGCAAACAATTGTGGAGTTACTTCCTACAATAGAAAACGGAACAAGAACAAGAAATTAACCAACCACACAAACAAATAGTGAATCTCATCTGTGTGTTCGTGTGCAAGAGAGAGGAGAGATAGAGAAAGACAAAGACAGAGAGCAACTCTCACCTGCCATGGAAACAATGGAATGGTTGAAAGAGCTGGCCCAATGGTGTCTTTCAATTCAACCCCATAATTAAGGAGGATGTGGAGGAGATATAAAGTAGCCCTCAGAGTATAGCTAGCAGATTTGGAATTCAATGACTCGCTATTAGTGCCAGTGAACTGGAAATTAGAAAGCTGTACAGATGAATATCTAAGAAACTGCATGAAACCATATGCTGCATGTCCAAAGAGATTCACTCTTCTCCTCCTCAGTGACCACCAAACATTAACCAAATCATCAATTGCAGATGAAAGATCTCTTTCTTCAAGAACAGCACAATAACACTGTAAGGCACTCTGCAACTGATATGTTAAAGTAACCGAAAGAGGCTCGTTACTGAAATTTTCAGCACCAGGCGCCCCAGCTGCATCTTCAATTATATTTATTACTTGAAGCATCAAAGCCTTCATAGGACTGTTTTCTATTGGCTCCACAGAATCAGGCCAAAGCTTCCCTTCCCCGCCTTTGTTATCACAATCATCACATGAATTTTGAAATAGCTGCAATATCACATATTGCACTTGTTTCCTCTCATCTTCAGTCAAATTAAATCTATTTGGCAAGACTTCCTCATGAAGTATGGGAGAAAGGGAGCATGAAGAGAGGACATTTTCGTGTGAGGTAAAAAGAGAGCATTTGGCCTGATTAAAACACCAAGATGCATAAGACATCCATGACTTTCCCATTCTAGGGCAAAGTTTTGTTGACAACTTAGTGGCTGTGCCCACGATCTCTTCAACAAGAACATGCAGTGTAGATTTAAAGTTGCTCATCTCAATGTCGACAGCATGTCCACTGTTTCCACCCAAAAATTTGTCATCCATGCTAAAATCTGTTTCTACTTTGCGGATCACATTTTCCAGAAGCAGATCTGGATAATCCCTTCGCAACCATTCTGAGAGTTTCAGGCATGCCTTAGCCTTCAAGACAGAATCAGCTGCCTGAGAGATTATGGATTCAGGTGAAACAAGACAAGGGCGTACAAATGACCAGAGATTTGCAAATGCATCTTCATACTTTTTCTCAGCATGCATAAGATGGAAATCCTCAAAAAGCAAATTCGAAAATAGAAAATCATAATGTCCCTCCTCAGAACAACTGGGAACATGATCTCTTAGATAACTGATAAGGCGGTTTGCCAACATTAAGTTACCCTGTTTGCGGGCTAAACTTGACAAACTCAAACAAAGCTTTAGAGTCACCAGAGAATTTGGGAAAACAGTTCGGTAAACCCGAAAAACTTTTAACCACTGGTTGCAATCTTGTCGAACTCTGTTTATAAGAGATTTTTCTGATTCAACATACAACGCTAATATTGATGCATGTTGTTTAATACTGGCCTGTGTTCCATGAAGTTTGTAACCTTCTTCAAATGAAAAGATGCAATGTAACTGAGTAGCATATGGTACTGCCTCAGCTAAACCATCAAGAGGCAAAACGGCCAATATTTCTTCCAGCATTAACTTAGACTTCTGAATTTCATGTGGCAACATATCCGCCTTTCCCTCAAGAAACAGCAACATTGCCTGTAAAAGCATTTGTTCACTCCTTTGCAATGCTAGTTTAGGGTCAAGAGTGAGTTCATTGCTGCTCTTTGGTGTCAAATCAAGATATGACCATGCTGACTGAAAGTCACCCTCATCAAAGTTTGCCAGTGCATGAATTGCATTGATTTCATTGCCTGCTGTAGTTAAAGCACCAGAACAACTCTTCCCTGCATGTTTAGAACGCAATGTTTGCAACTGTAATAGCCAGGACTCTAAAGACCTCCAATCACATATGGCAGTATAACTCTCAATAACACGTTCAATAGAGAATTGTACACCTTCAGAGCCCAGTGAATTGAGTGATTCCTCATTCTGTAGTAAATGAGTAAAATGAGCAGCAGCTTTTTCGTATTGACCTTGTGCCTGATAGACAAGACCACTTATCCAAGCAAGAGGTCCAAATGTTGCACTGTGATTCAAGGAATTGTTCTCATCCACAAATAACAAAGAAAATGTCATTGACACCCAATTTTGTAGACCAATTAAAGCCTCTGGCTCATGACTCTTACATAGAGCCAGTGCCATATGCCGCAAAATCCTCAGAACATCCCCAGAAAATTTATCCCTGATATTCCGAAGGTTTTCAGGTAAATGCATCCTAGACTTCTCCTTCAAAGATGAGCCCAAAAGACCTTTAAGGTCCTGCAAGCGCAGACTACAATACTGGACTGTAGCATCATGACATTGTAGTGCCAATCCAGCATTCATCATTGGTTCACATATACGAAAAAACCACTCCTCACACACCTTCTTGTTTGCCCTAAAGAACAAGGAACTTTGGGGAGTAGCTGAAGGTAAAATGGCTGACCCTTCATATGCATTATACACATTTTTCTTTAATGCCTCAACAAAATCCAGTAGCAACCTCATTGGTAGCAAATGAGTACCAGAGGAGCCCATTAGTCCTGCATTTCCGTCATTTTGCTCATTATCAAGCTGGAGTACAAGAGCAATGTCCAACAGCATTCTTTCAAGTGCAGCAAAAGTTTGTGTTGGCCCACCAAGATTGGTCCGAAGGCGTGTGGCAATGCAATATCTAGCTGCCTCATGTATAGCCCACCAAGCACCAGCGTGATTATTCACCATGCAAGTCCTTTCAAGAAGATCATTCTCCACCTTCACATCAAACCATAGGAAACTGGTCTCAGACTTTTCTGTTTCCTCATGTTGGCCCAGAACATAGTCCTTGGTGTTCCGGCAGCAACTAACAAGCCGTTGGATCCAAGAAGAGAGAGGAACTTTCCATCTCTGTGAAATGTAACTCAGAATGGAAACGAGTTGCTGCGAGTTAAGATGTCTTTCTAACTGCTTCAGGGCAAATAATTGCTTCCAGCGCAAATTGGATCTGTTACTGGATACAAGGGCATTTGGCCTACGTGTGACAAATATTTCTTGGTCACATAAACCACAAAAGTAAATTGTCAGCGGCAACATATAGGAGAGCTGTCTAACAAAAGCATTTTTTATATCAACATCTGGATCACCAAGTTTTTCCAATACCAGTTCTGCCGTAGCATTAAAGTGCATGGGAATAACTAGTCTTGCTTGGAAAAGCAACTCCAAGACTAGGGCAACATGTGACCTCACTTCTGGTTCCCTATCAGATGCAGCATCAAAAACAGAAAAAACAAGAATGCTAACACTATTAATGTATCCACATGCTCCAAACACATCAGTAGTTATGTCAAAATTTGGATAAAGGGTAATAAGATTTTCACAAAATCTTTGGGTCCATTCCAAGGCCACTACTTTAACAGCAAGAGGAGAAGAAACGTGCAGAGCTTTGACAAGGAACGGACCATATTTCCTCAGATGCTCAACAATCAAAGAAGATTGTTCATCCTTATGTACCTTATCAGGGTCACCATCGGCCAAAGACTTCTTGTCCACATGATTTTTTACAGAGTATCTACCCCATAATTCAATAGCAGTTAACCTGTTCATGGCCCTTATGATGTCAACTTGCAATTCGATATAGGCCTCAAATGGCAGACCAAATGCATCCAGTTTCTCAAGAATAAATGATGACAATCTTTCTGATCGTTTCACATATTTGGCCGCAATATCTGGATGACCAATTGTATTGCTTGACATACTTAAGGGGGCACAAGTTAACAGAACTTTCAAATCAAACTTTACCAATGCTACTAATTCATGGGTTGAATAATATCGACCATGTTTTTCAACTTCAACCGCATATTCAAGATCCAGAGATCTTTGAAGCAAGTCCTTCAATAAAACCAGCTCTTCAATTAACACGGTCATTGCTTGATGAACAACTTCGTCATTGCCATGTTGAAGCATGAAAATATAAGTAGCAGTGCAACTTCCAATTACCAGATGATTTGGATGCAAACGCAAGTGAGATATAGGTGCATCAAAAGACAGTACTTTTTGCACTGATGATGATTGGAGGCCAAATTTTTGCAAAGATAATAACTGAAGATTAGTCTTTAGAATCTCATGAACTTGAATAGAGGTAATCCTCTCAACTCCAGGTAGAGTGGTAGCATTCATGTCCAAACTTTGAAATAAGATATCAACGGCAAGTGGGTAAAAGGAAGAAAACTTTTCACGTAATATCTCTGCCAATAGAGTCAAACACTTCCACAAATTCCCAGTCCATTTTGACCACCCAAATTTCCTTCCAACCACAGATAAGCATCCCAATAGTCGAGGAATCATTTTGCTAAGAGGTTCGGTAATTTGTTCAAGACAATTCATTTCCAGTAAACCCGAAGCAGTGGACTGCAATACAGTTGAGAAACATGAAAGCAGTGCAAGCAATCTCCGAAAATGTGGCAGGGTTCCATGGCTACCATCCTGTATTAATACATCCATGTCATCAAGAAACTTGGACAACAACCCAAGAGAAAAGTGCAAATTCCCCACCCAATGCTTCTGAAACTGCAAGAAACTATCTAAAATTACATGCCTATCAGCCTCTTTAAGATCCGGTACCAAAACCCAGCCAAGTAGCAGGTCAACAATGTCAAGAAAATGGGGCTGGAAAAGCCTAGAAAACCTCAAAGAAATCAAAGTCAAAACACCCAGAAGATGGTGCAACAAATTCAAGGAGGTTCTCTCATCCTCCAGAAGTCCCTGGCATGCTTTGAGTACAGACACAGCATATCTCTCAACCCCCACAACATCTCCAACACTAAAGAACTCGCGCAGGGCATCGACCGCGAATTGCGTAGTACCATCACTAGCATTAACATTGCTAAGCAATGGCAACACCCAAGATATGAAACGGTCAACGAGATTCGAAAGCATAACATGGTTTTGCCTTCCATTAGGCGTAGCAAGAATTGAGCACACCACACCACACATTGCTCCATACGCACTAGCCGCGGATTGCCTCACCGAGTATGATCTAACCGAACACATTTTTTCAATATCAAGGTGATATATATACATATAAAGATCTTCTCTTTATTCACTAAAGACTAAAAGAATTCAATAGACAAGAATTATAAAGGAAAACAGTTATTAGCAAGTAACTAGTAAGATCATAGAAGCAAATAAGGTTTGAGATAGAGGGAGGGAGTACTTGTCAGAAAGAAGCTGCAAGAGCCCTTGCGAGAGGAAAGAGGCAGAATGAGCAACGAGAAGGGAGTTAGGAGGGAAGAGAATAGCGCGATGGAGAGAGTTGATTGCGGCGACTCGAGCGGCGTCGTCGGGCGAGGCGGTGGAAGTAGAAGAAGAGGAGTCGCCGTCGTCTGTGGGAAGAGCAGCGGAGAGGAGAGCCGCGAGTTGTTGGGGAAGTCCTTGCATCATCGCCTCCTATTCATCTCCTTCAAATTTCTTCTCTTCTCTTCACTTCTTAATCAGGTAACTGCAAATTCCATATCCATCATTACTTTCCGACATAAATTTTCAACATTTTAAAATTTTTAAATGCCAATTTTATTCATTTATTAACGATCAAATATCAATTATAATCAACGATTATACCGGTATTAGTTAACATTGAGTAATTTTTTAAGTAATTTTTTAAATTTATAAAATAGTCTTACA
>JANKYF010185343.1:0-13112 GCA_029829435.1 Erythroxylum hondense | reverse complement strand
GCTCATTTTTTTAAATATGTTATTGTTAACTTAAACAATCTGGAAAGAATTTAATTGGTGCTTAGTATAGATCCTCGGGGGAACGATAACCGTACTACAATAACTCATACGCTTGCGGTCGGGATTCAAGTGCATTATTATTTATAACTCATCAGTGATTTATTCTAGTCATTAGTAGTTATAAGCTTATTGCTAGTATCCTATTGACTCCTATGTCAACAGAGGGTTGTATATTTGCCACAACTTTCACAAAATCCATATGTGTTAGGCTCTGCTGCATAAATTTAATATCATCTTCACCCCTCCTTTGTTCCTCATTACCATTATTGTCAGAAGGACTAATTAAATTAACAATTTGTACCATTTTAGAGTTCTGGTGATTTTTAGCTTCTTAATAGGCTCACTAAAATCTAGCTCTAATTCCAAAAGTTCCTCTTGCCAACCTGTTTTATATCTCCTCTCAGTTAGCATCCATTTCTTGGTGACAATTTGTTGTTTCCATAGATAAGACAACTTAATCGCAACCTTGTCCATTTCTCCTATTAATCCAAGTCTCATTATGGATAATGTTTCAAGTAGTTTAGCATTCATACTCACTTCCACACAAATTTTTGCATAACCAATTCTCTCTATCCTAGATGTTTATGCATCCATGTATAATGTCTTCCCAAGGAGTTTGATATAAAACTTAATTCTTCAACCATCCATAACTCCAATGGAAGATTATGGAAATGTATCCAAATAGGAAATACCTTTATATTTTCTCTATTAACCTTAATTCTAGGCTTTCATTTTTGCATAAACATTGGTTGTCCACCAATACGTCATGGCCCCATTTCCAATATTTCATCTAAGCTACTGTCAAGAGCAAATTTAAACAACTTTGTTCCATCATCCATCAACAGTGTTTTCTCCAATCTTTTCGTACCTCTCTTCGAAATAGCCCAAGCTTGAATGCTAGGAAACACATGCCTTTTGTTTAAAAAAGAATTGATCAAGGTTGCCGACCAGGCTCATTCTCCATCTTTCAATAGTTCTAAAGGAGGACACACAATCCCATCTTTAATCACTTTTTGATAATGTTTCATATGTATTTTAGACTGATTGATTGAAATCTTCTTATTCCAAGCACCAACCTTCATCTTGTTAGGAAAAGATTGGCCTGAAGGGGCAGCTCTAGTTGCAGCCTCATGAGACAAAGAAAAAAACTCATCAAAATATAAATTTTCATATTCTCCCAACTCCTTGCGGTCCTTATTGACCTGTGACAGGCCATCCATAGAGGAAGAGAAGCTACCGTCGATCTTCGAAAGCTCACCAAGGACGGGAAATAAGTTTCCAAAATTTTTTGTCATCAAAATCCTTTTCATAAGGCAAACTATAATGCATTATTTTCTATTTCAAAATGCATTTGAAAAATAAGAAAAAATTCACTTTCGATAACATTTTATAAATTTCTAATCTTTTACTGTTTGCTCATATTGTAACTAGTTTTCTATTCTGTCTATTACAACATCATTGTTCAATTATGTCAATTATTTTTATTTTGCATTAATGATGTTCAATTAGACTTCGTAAATTTAATAGGCTTTGATCAGGTTAATGTTCCTAGTTTTTATTTTTTTTATAAAGGAAAGAACAATTTGTTGTTGTTGATTTTTGTTGAGATGCTATCATGACTCATAATGTAAGGGATAAGTAGTTTTATGAAAGGAGTTCTTAAGATAACCATATAATATATATTTTCTACATTTACAAAGGAAGTTTTGTTATAAAATTTACTTTGGAAAATATAGGCATCAGTTTGTTTATCTTATGCTTTGAGTTGTTGGTAGCTTTGAGTCTCTCTTTGGTTTGCAATAGTTTTGTACAGATTATTCCTTGCTTAATCCAATTTAAATTGATTGATATGCAAAATAATGCTACAGTGTCTATACTAAAGTCTTAGGTTATCCTAATAAAATAATTTTAGGGGGTAATTTGGTGAAGAATGAAAATAAAATCTTTGGGCAATTTTTTGTCGTTATTGAGTTCAAGTGTTTCATTGATTTATTCACCTAACTCACATTCTTGTCTTTTGATCTATTGAAGCAAGTTTCTAATGGTTTCACTATCTTCTTTCTGTTTTTGTTTGAGGATTTTTAGCTCTTATTTTATCACTATGATTTCTTGTTATAAGCTAGAAATGGTGGGTTTTGAACTTTTGTTTTCTTTTCTTTATACAAGATGTTGTTTAAATTGTACTTTTTAGAGGATATTTGAAGGTAGGATTTGACTAGAGGTTTCAAAGGATTAATGAAATTTTTGTAAATATTCCTTTTATAATTGGGGCTCCTATATGTGGTTTATTACTTTTAAAAGGAATTTTTAGTCTTTGGATAGCACATTACCTTATTTTTCTAAATTTGATTGTTTATTTTCTAACATTTTATGACTACTTATTAAGATATCAGTTTCAAATCCAAAGGCTTCATTTTTAAATTCTTCATCAGAATAATGTTTATAGGACTCACTATTAGAAGTCAATAGGGCTTGGATTTATCTAACGTTTCTTGATATAAAACAAAGTTCTAAATTTTTCTATTGATTTTATAGTACCTAGCTATTGGCCATTTTTTATTGCACCTATAAAGTATAGTGTTTCTAAATTTTGATGTTGAAGGAAAGTTTAGGGGCTTATTCATATACTTCCTATTGGGCTTGGGATTTTTGTAGAATTTCCAATTTGTATGGAAATTTGTTTTTAGTTTTGTGATATTAGGCTTTATTATAGTCTCCATAAGGTTTCTTTTTTTTATTTTGGGAGATATCAAATTGTTAACTGAAAGTTCCTAATTGTTTTTAGGTTTTGAGCATTTCATATTTCAATTTCTTTTAGAGATTAATGTCTTGGAAAGTTTTAAACCTTCTCATTGGGTATGATTAATAAGCTCCGTTAATCTATCATAAGCGGCCTGGTCATTATAGGTTTCTCTAATTTTGTTTCTCACCTTTGCACCTAACAGAGGAGGTAGTCTTGCTAAGAACTTCTCATTCTAAAAGGGCTTATTTGAATCTTCACTAAAACATTACTCTAGTTAAGAATGTGCCTTTATACCATTTGAAATCAAAACATTTTTTTCACCTAAGGGTTGACAATAATTCAATGTTTTATCTTTCAAGTGTGAGGAGTCTCTTACAAAATATAGAGAGATTGCTACGATTAATTTTGGGACTGCATCCTAAATGGGCTTACTATTTTCATTTAAAATTGTCTTACCTTCTTCATTCATCCTAATAACTTTAAGAATATCTAATCTTTAGGATTCAATTAGGTGGTATTCCCATCAACCTTTCAACTTTCCAAAAAATTTGGCTATTGAAAGATTAACAATTACATAGTGAGAAGCTCCTAATAGGTTTTATAAGCATTAGCTGCCATTATTATTTATTGAAGCACATTCAAAATATTGTATTAAGACATTCCATCGATATTCCATTCATAGATAAAAGAAGCATTATACCTTGTATGTTGTAAGACGTTATGTTTTTTATCACTATCTATCTTAAAAGCAATGAGATTTTTTTTCAATGAAAGTTTTTGTTGCCAATGGAGCTCATTAACTATTAAAGAATGAGGTTAGAGGCTTTCAGATTCAAACTTGGTTTCTTTTTCAATCATGTTCACTTCTTGGGAGCTATTAACCTTTATCTTTGTTTGACTCCTAGTTTAGATGGTGTTCAAAGTTTGGGATGTTGAGGATTTTGGGGAAGTAGAAACTATGTTCTCAATAGTTCTATTCAATTAAATTTGGTTAACATTGAGGAATTCTTCATTGTTATTTTTCCTAAGTTGGTTCAAATTGTTGTTAGCCATTTTGTAAGGCTTTAAGGTAGGGTTTTGACCGACTCTATTTTGGTTATTACTATGGGATTTTCTAGGCTTTTCTCTATTATAGACAGCTGTTCTCTTAGAGAAAGCAAATAAGTATTGGTGTAATTATTCTGACACATAATGTTTTTGATGTCTTTAGGGTTCACATTTTCACTTTCACTTTTTATTTTTAAAGCGGATGCTATCATTATGTTTTGTTTGTAAGGAATCCTAATTTCATATAAATGAGGGTTTTCTACTTGCAATTTCCCTCCTGTTGTAGTTTCCTACACCTTTGTTTTAGTATTATTGTTAATGGCTTTAAAGGAAACTCTATGTTATTTTCCTATGCATAAATTTCATACCAATAAAAATGAAAAATGACACGTATGCTTTGTGGTTATTAACAAACTCATAATACTTTTCTTGAATTTATTTCGTTGTTGTAAGAATTTGTTAAAAAACCATGAACTTTTCTCTTTATTTTCTAAAGAGTAAAAATCATCATGCAAATAATGAAGATAACTAACTGAAAGACCTAGATCATCCACTTAGAATTTAGAAAATAATAAAGAATACAAACTAGAAGACCTCGAAATTAATTTGATCAATTTATTGTTATGAGAGCCAAAAACAATATCAAATATGATCTTAAAGTGACATAATATTAATACTATTTATATCAGCCTAACAGAAGGGCCTAATTGCATAAAAAATGAGAATCATTTGAATTATTTGACAAACCAACTCAATATTTAATGGTTTATATTTTTTAATATTTCTTTTAATGGTTTGTTCTTGTTAGCTTAATATTTAACAAAGCAACTCATAGAAAACTATGTGAAGAACTTTCTAGGCTAGAAGACCAACACTCAAAACTTTAGAATTGGTTCATAACAATAACAACAACTTTTTATTTACAAACCAACCTAGGAACAAAATTCGAACCAATAGAATCTTAAGTAAGGTTATAAAAAGGTTTTGAATAAAGAAAAGACAAATTAGAGATCCTAAATAGGCCTTAGGGATCTACTTATAATTTATCAAATTTAAGCTTTGACTTCTTTGCTAATGTAAATCTTTCCTTTTAATTAAGTGAGCCTTTGATTCTGATTTAGGTGAGATCCTTTAAAAATTTAAGGTTTATCCTTAATTACCGTTATAGCCTTTAAAAATTTCCTTTGTTCATTGCTTAGTTGATCCTTACACTTCCCCATTGCTATTAGAGCCAAGTTTTTTGGAGAAGGTAAGAATTTAGTATCAAGTCTATTGATTTGGGTTTACTAACTTATTTCATTGAGGATAGGTGGTCCCTATAGTTTAAGCCCACGAGAGGCATGTAAGATCTAAATCTATCTCTAGTGCATCGACCTTTGAAAATTCTATGGGAAACTAGGAGATTTCTAAAGTGTAAAAGGATCAAATCTACCAGGTAAAAATATTTTGCATGATGATTTTTAATATATAGAAAACAAAGAAAAAATGTTATGGTTTTTCAACAATTTCTTAGAGCAATAAAAAAAAGAAAAAGTATTATGACGAGTGTACATCTTATTTTTTTGATTCGTTTGGAATTTATGACTAGGAAAACAATATAGGGTATCCTTTTAGAGCCATTTGCAACAATACCAATACAAAGGTGTGGGAAACTGCAACGGGAGAGAAATTGCAATAAAAAAGCCCCTTAATTCTATAACATTATGAGTCCTTATAAAAAAACATGGTGATAATATCCCATTTAAAAATAAAAAATGAAAGTGAAATATAAAACCCAAAGAAATCGAAAACATTGTATGTCAGAATAATTACACCAACACTTATTTTCATTCTTTAAGGGGACAACTGTCTAAAATAGAGAGAAGCCGAGAACATATCATAGTGATAACCAAAACAGAGTCAGTCAAAATCCCTATCTTCAAGCCTTATAAAGTGTTCAACTATAATTTGAACCAATTTAGGAAAAAGGATAATGAAGAATTCCTCAATTTCATCCCAAGCCAATTGAATAGGATTAATGAGAACATAGTTTTTGATTCCCCAAAATCCTTAACATCCAAAACTTTGACACCATCCAAACTAAGACTCAAACTATGATCAATGCTAGTAGCTCCCAAGAAGTAACATGACTTAACAAAAAACCAACTATGAGTTTGAAAGTCTCAAACCTCATTCTCTAATAATGAACAAACTCCATTGGTAACAAAAACCTCATTGGACAAAGTCGATTGCATCTGACATTTATATTTCTAAAAAACCTAACACCTTATAATAGTCTAACATTTACATTGCTAAAAAACCAAACATCTTATAAAATACTAAGTATAATGTTTTTTATCTATGAATGGAATATCAATGGAATGTCTGAATACATAATTTTGAAAGTGTTTTAACAAATGAAAATGGCAACTGATGCTTATAAAACATAACTAGGAACCTCTAACCATACAATCGTTGAACTCTTAATAGCAAAATTTTCTTGAGAGTTAACAGGTTTGTGGGATTACCACTTAACCGAATCCCAAAGACTAGATATCCTTAAAGCCAGTAGGATGAATGAAGAAGCTAAGGTTTGTGGGATTAGCACCTAACCGAATCCCAAAGACTAGATATCCTTAAAGCCAGTAGGATGAATGAAGAAGCTAAGACAATTTTAGATAAAGATAGTGAGCCCACTCAGGATGCAGTCCCAACACTAATCTTAGCAATCTCTCTACATTTCGTAGGAGACCTTTCACACTTGAAAGACATAAATGTAAAATGATTTTCCAACCTTAAAATGAAAAAATCTTTCTAATTTCAAATAGTATAAAGGCACATTCTTAACTAGAGTAATGCTTTGGGAAGATTCAAATAAACCTTTTTAGAAGGAGAAGTTCTTAGTAGGACTACCTCCTCTATTAGGTGAAAAAGTCAAAAAACATAGAGAATCCATAATGACCTCCTAGCCATGTGAGCCTATCTACTTCGAAGTCTACCCCTCAAAGTCCACAATAGAGCAACCAGTAAAAACTTAGAAAGTGATACTAGAGGAAGAAAAAACAATTCTCTTTCCACCAAAAACCATGGTGAAATATTATCTAATATAGTGGACATTTATAAGTGGTTAAACACATCTTTCAATGACTCTAGAGTTAACCGTAGCTCTGAGAGATTCACTTAACGAGTGCCCATAAAAATAAATTCTTTAAAAAATGGTTACTGAAAATGTAACCAAAAAATCATTTTACATGAACCAAATCTTAAAGAAATTTTATCAACAAGTTCTTTAAAAGATTTGCAAATTTCAATAAAAAAATCTTTTTAAAGATTTTTTTTTTAAAGAACATTTTAAAAGTATTTTGACAATTGAAAATGAATTTCATGACCTAGACCCTTTTAAAGTGATAAACAATATTTTTTTCAAAATGATGGCACTATAAGCCTTAAGACCTGTCAAAAACCTGAAAATATTATATACACATCCTTAAAGAAACAGATTGTTTGAAAATCAAACATTATTACATTGAGTCTAACAAAACAGTCCTTGCCTATTCTACTTATGAAGTGATTCACCCAATGGAGTAGGAAGTTGAGCTATGGAAACCCAAAAAACTTAAAGCCTATTTTTTTAACAAATTTACCATATTTGCCAATTTACACCTGCCATGATTACCAATAAGCATAGTTCAATGCATTTTTAATGAACAATGTGATAAACTGCCAATTATGGTCATTTTTCTTCAACACTAGAGGAAAGTATAATTTCACATTTTGGTTCATCAATTAGTGGACATGGTACAAGTGCATCCTACATATATTCCCACTGTATATGAAGGATATTGTACTTCTAAAGAAAAATACTAAAGTCTACATAGGAATTTTCTTACCAAGCCTCCTAGTTGTCTCTAAATTTTTATCCTTTAGGTGTTGATATGGAAGTACGAGTACAAATAAGACCCCCAACTATACATCCCAGTATTGGTGAGAAGATTTTAAGTAAAATGGTGGGATAAGTTTTTCCAAGGAAATAAAGCCTATCAAGTGGCTGTGGAGGAATGATTAGCATAAACCCTTAACCATTTTATAGCAAAGCGAACCCACTTTTTTTTTGCAAAAAAAAATCAAAAGACCAAACAAAATCAAATGACTTCTGATAAAGATAGCAAAAATCCCACTAAAATAGGTTTTACAAATAATTAAAGCATCCTTAAAAAATGTTTTTTTGTAAATTTCATTTAATAAAATATTACTTATTAAATTTATTCTTATTGGCAGGTGAACAGAGTGATTTTATATATTTTCATGTCTTATGCTTGCTAAAACTAGATAACTAGGAATCATTTAATTGTTAAAATTCTATCATGTTCTATACATTAAAAAAACATGCTAAGTTTTGATCAGGTAACTTGAAAGCAATACAAATATTGTTGTTGCCTTTAGACACAATAGTCATCGAAATACTCTCTCGCTCACTGTCTCTATATAAAAACTAAGTATTCCTAAAAATGTTATAAAAAGAGAATTAATAATTATTTTATCCAAATTTGCAGTTTATAAAATATTTAATTTATGATTGTTATGTACATTGAATTGTTAAAAATAAATCCTTTAAGTGACTCATATGGTAAAAGGTTGTTAAGGGACTTAATAATTTAATAAATGGGAGCTTTTAGACCATTATGATGGGAAGTTTTAAATTGACTGATGGTTGTTAGTTTTTTAAGCACATTAAAGTTTTATCTCTACCTAATAAGTTTTTTCTTCTCACAAAATACCATCATATATGAAAGCTGAGATAGAAAGTTCAAGCAAAGAGACAGATTGGGTAAGGAGTTTACATTTAAGAATCGTTCCCGCATTACTAAGCTTAGGAGAAAGGTTGGAATTTAGAAACTTTTTTTGTATTAGAATAAAATTATGAATATTTGTGAGTTCCATGAATTTCTAGATTCTATCATGTTTATAAAAAATTATGATTACATGTGGCATCAGAACATGGTTATAAGAAATTTACGGTTCTTCTTTAATGTAGATTTCTCATGATTTAGAGAAACTCATGAACCCTAATTTGAAATTTTGATATGTTTCTGAATTGTATATAAAATCTTATGATTTGATGATTTTATATGATGATTGTACGGAATTAAAAAAAATGAAATGAACGCTAGAATGTCCTATCGAAGGTGACGTGGCCAATGTTAGGGGATAGTCAAATAATTCACATTGATGTATGTAGACCATTTGATATGCTTACTTTCAATAAAGAAAAATATTTTATCACCTTTGTAGAAGACTATTCACATTATGGATGTGTCTATTAGTTACATGATAAATCTTACCTTGTAAATACCTTAGAGGTTTATGTCAATGAGGTTGAAAGACAATTAGACATAATGGTGAAAATAATCAGGTCTGATATAAGTAGTGAATATTATGTAAGTATAATGAAAGTGGTCAAAATCCTCATCCTTTTATTAAATTACTTAAAAGACATGGTATTTGTTTGTAATACATATTGCTAGGCACACCATAACTAAATGGTATAGCAAAAAGGCATAATAGAACTTCATCTAGTAGTATAATAACAATTCATTTTTTAGCCACTTCTTTATGGACATATGCACTAAAAACTATAATGTACTTGTTGAATAGGGTTCTTACTAAGGCAGTTCAAGAGACTCTTTTGAACTGTGGACTAAAAGAAGACCTCGTTTAAGGTACCTTCATATTTGGGGTTTCTAGGTAGAAATTAAATATTATAATCCATATAAAAAGAAAATGGATGCAAGAACAATTAGTACCTATTTCATTGGTTATCGACAGAAGTTTAAATGGTATGTATTTTACTATCTTAACTACAATACAAGAATTATCAAAACTGGGAATGCTAGGTTAATTGAACATGATGAGATTAGTGGGAATGAAACATCATGTAGAGTGGATATTCAAGAAATGGGAGAGTAAGTCCCTAAGGCTTTGCAAGGTCATGTGGCTTGTACACCTACTCAAGTTATTGTTCCCTAATTATTAAATTGCCTAATAATAATTAAAAACAACAGATTAATGAACTCACAGTTTATAATGAAATTGAACATGAAGTGAATGAACCTACAATAGAAGAACCATGACAAATAGTATTAAGGTACAAAGAGAAAGGAGACTAGCCATTTTTTATGAGCATATATAATATATCTATATAAGTTTGAAAATGATTTAGGAATTGAGAATGACACGGTGATGTTTACATAATCTATGGATAGTGAAAATTCTAATAGTTGGTTAGATACCATGAAAGATGATTTTACATGTAAGGAACATAATGATGTCTAAGACTTTATGGAATTGCCAGAAGATTATGAAAAAAAATTGGTTATGAGTGGTCTTTAAAACCAAAAATGAATCTCTTGGTAACCTAGAATGTTACTAGGCCATACTAGTTGCTAAAGGATTTACTTAGAAAAATGACATTAATTATAAGGAGGCTTTTTCATCAGTCTCTAAGAAGGATTCACTCAAAATTATTATGACTTTGGTGGCTCACTATGATGTGAAGTTACACCTATTGGATTTAAAACATGATTTTCTAAATGGGTATTGAGAGGAAGAAGTCTATATGGACCAACCAATAGTTCATAAATGCTAAAAAGGAACACATAGTGTGTAAGCCAAAGAAGTCAATATATGGACTTAAATAAGCTTCATGTTAATGGTATCCTAAGTTTAATGATAATATTGTTTCATTTGGATTTAAGGGAAACACCATTGATCAGTGTATATATATTTGAAGGTTAGTGGGAGTAAGCTTATTTTTATAGTCTTATATGTTGACGACATCTTGCTTGTAGCTAATGATCTTGATTTATTAAGTAAGACTAGGAAATTTCTTTTATCGTTTTGAAATCAAAGATATGGGTGATGCAACATTTGCGATAAGAATAAAAATACTCTGTGATAGATCACAAGGATTGTTGGGATTGCCTTATAAAGCATATATTAAAAATGTGTTAGAGAGATTTAAGTTGGAAAAGTATCTAGCATCACCAGTTTCAATTTAGAAAGGAAACAAGTTTAGCCTTAAGTAATGTCCAAAAAATGATTTATAACGAAAGCAAATGGAATCAATTCCATATGCATTTGTAGTTGGAAGCCTAATATATGTTACAAGATGAGACATAAATTTTGCAATAAGGATGTTTGGGAGATATCAAAGTAATCCTGATATAAATCACTAGAAAGCTGCAAAGAAAGTTATGAGATATTTATAGGGAACTAAATAACATATTCTTACTTTTAGGAGGCCTAATCACCTTGAGATGGTTAGATATTCAGATTTAGACTTTGCTAGCTATGTAGATACATGAAAATATACTTTTCGTTATATTTATTTGTTTGCTAGACGAGCCATCTCATGAAAGAGTGCAAAGTATTCTGTAATTGCCATATCCACTGTAGAAGATGAGTTTGTGACATGCTTTAAGGCCACAATTCAGGATAAATGGCCATGGAACTTTATTTCAGGGGTTCGGATTATTGACAGTATAGCCAATCGGTTGAAAGTTTACTTTGATAATTCTATAATAATTTTCTTCTCTAAGAATGAAAAGTATTTCAAAGGTGTAAACACATGGAATTGAAATACTTTTCCGTTAAGGAGGAGGTTCAAAAATGTAGAGTGTCAATTGAGTATATTACAACTAATGTCATGTTAGTTGACCCTTTAACAAAGGGTTATCACCTAAAATATTTTATGTTATGTAAAGAATATGGGTGTTATGTGTGATGATGATTATTAAACAGTATTGTTGTATTAGCTCTTATTATATATTTGACATTCTTTGTGCATTAATGAATGTATTATTTGTGAATTTTTTTGTTTTCTTCTTTATGTATTTGATTGTAATATATATTGCTAAAATATAACTAAATGTTAAATCCCATTATATACTTCTTATTTAGAATCATGAATAAGCAAAAGGTTTAGTATAGCGGTATATGGAAGGGAGTATAATGAATTAATAATATATGACTGTCATGATCATTATTAGTCTTATACTTTATTATGATTACTAATGATATTGATATATGTTAATGATGACTATTATACAGTATGATTGTTTAAATTATTGATATAAAGACTACATAAAGTCATATGAGCCAAGTGGGAGAATGTTAGAAATAAATCCTTTACATAAATCATGTGTTAAAAGGCAATTAGGTTACTTAATAATTTAATGAATGAGTCTTTGAGCTTTTATCTCATTATGATAGAAAGTTTTAAAAATGGCTAATGATTGTCAATTTTTTAAGTGTATTAGAGTCCTTTGTCTACCTAATACAAAATACTTACGGAAGAAAGGTGAGCTAGAAAACTTAAAGAAAGAGACATATTGAGTAGAGACCAATTATATAAACGGTTCACCATTTCTTATATTAAAAATATAAATCGAAGAAAATTAATGTTTTAATAACCGAACCAAAAGTTAAACCGATAAGACAAGAGTTTTAAGATTTAAAAGTTCAATTGGTATTACATCGTATAAAACTAACTAAAAATTAAATAAAATTAAAAAATATATTAAAATACAAACTAATAAACTCGCAAGATAAGAAAATAGGGTCGCTGTCGTCGTTAATATCTAGTTAAAGTAAATAATAAATATCTGACTTTGATGTCTCTTGCATGATCCTTCGATTATATATTGTCTTATTAGAACCTCAAGATAGTGAAAGAAAAAAATAATTCAAGTTTGTAGGATTTAAAAAAGTTTGGTAATACATAATAAAAAAGTCATTTTCGGTAGATCACGTGTAATGTGTCAAGAAGTTGATAAGAATTTCATTTATATCATCTTAGTTTGTGACTACATAATGCAATCGGTAGACTAGATCTCAATTACAAGAACAAGTAATTAACTACTATAATAAAATAATAAATTTGGTTTATATAATTGATTATATAACCAATAGAGTTTTTATGGATGAAATTATTGTAAAAATTTTCTTAATAGTGATAATAAAAATTTCACATCCTTGATATAAAATCATCGGAAAAAACAAATCAAGATGAGACTTCGTGAAAAGAAACAAACAAGAGAGAAGACAAATAAACTTTTGAGGGTGTGTTTGTTTAGTAGATATGAAAAAAAAAAAGTGTAAAATGAAAGATTGAGTTTGATAAGGGACTATGATTATAATCTCATTATTTTGATTATCCATTTTTTGGTAATACCTCATTCCTTTTTTGATCTAAAGGAATGAATATCATTGTTATGTAAGGGTG
>JANKYF010185330.1:0-13117 GCA_029829435.1 Erythroxylum hondense | reverse complement strand
GCATAAAATAAAATCTAATTTATTTGATGGCTATCCCAATAATATCTCTAATAATATCTTTGACTGTTTCAAAGTCATATATTCAACACACATGTCTGTTGTAGTGAGAAAAGGTATTGTTGCATGAAGATGAAACTTTATTGTTTAAATTTTCTGCTGAGAACCAGCTGTGTGAGATTCTGGAAAATGGTCCTTGCAATATTGGAGACTAACCCTTTTTTCTTACAGAAATGGCAACCTGGGGTGAATCTGGTAACGCTATTACTGGTGAGATAGCTCAACAGAAGCAAGAAAAGTTCCAAATATTGAATACTAAGTCTCGGAGGCGTACCACAAAAAGAAAAGGGAAAAACCAAACATGGGGCTCTCCCTTCCATGACAGTACTGATTTGGAACATTAGACGGCTCAATGACCCTCTAAAAAGATCCACGGTGAAGCATTTAGTTAAAACTCAGAAACCTTGGTTAATTAGTTGGCTTGGTTGAGACCAAAATTAAGGAACCACTTCGACATAAGGATCTTTCCTTTCTGTGTGCTAATTGACATTTTTTTTTCTCAAATCACTCTTCCCATTATAATGGGAGGATATTCTGTTTTTTTAACTATGATATTTTAACAGTAAACAAAGTTGAGGAAAGTGATCAATTGATGTATTTGCAGTGCCATTTAGAGGGAGCTAATATCGGGTTTGAGCTCATTCTTATCTATGCTTCCAACTTTAGTTTTCAACGGTAACAGCTTTGGCTGGCATTAGTTAGATTGCAGTCTTCTTTGAAGCGTGCTTGGATGGGTAGAGGTGATTTTAACTGCACCTTAAACTCTACGGAAATGGAAGGAGGAAATTTTTGTCAATAGGTGATGCCAAAGAGCTTAATTACCTATTTATTAATGTAGACCTGATGGACCTTGCCTCTTCTGGTAGGTTTTTCACATGGAAAAATAAACAAATGGAAAGTATGTTTATAAGGAAGAACTTGACGTAACTTTGGTCAATCCCAATTGGGTTGCGACATTCCTACATTCTCATGTATATTTTGGCGAAAATCTCCTCTCTGACCACTCTTATATGCTTATCCAATGTATTACTTAAATCACAAAGGTTAGAGTTCCATTTCGATATTTTAATGTTGTCTCACAGATGGGGGGCTTCATGAATCTAGTCTCCTCCTGTTGGCTTCCGGAAGTCTATGGTTATAAGGCATATCAATTAATGTAAAAATTGAAAAAAGTTAAAGTTGCAGTTAAGCTCTTCCTCAGACAAACCTCTCCTCAACTCATTGACCTCAAACAACGTCTAATGATTGCTCAAGACAACTGTTATCTTAATCCAAATGATGCAAACTTGTGAGTCGTGGAAACTAACTATCTAAAGGAGTATCAGCAAGCACTCAACCTACAGAACTCCATTATTAAGCAAAAGGTTTGTGTCAACTGGCTTAGAGATGGTTGGTTAAAGTTGAGAATGCTAAGAAGGCTAAGGTTAAGTGGTGCGAAGTCACAATACCTAATACTCTTGGAGGCTTGGGAATTATATCGGTTTCAGAACGTAAGTTTCTGGAAAAATTTTACCCTCCTCATAATATTCTTGGATATTCACTCAACTTTTGAAAATCAAAAGTTTCAATTTTCTTTTTATCAAGCACATTATCGGGGATGGGGAAGCCACTATGTTGTGGCATGATAATTGGACTAACATTAGTCCACTGATCCTCCAAAACAATCTTTGACAGTTAAGACACTATCTCCAAAACTCCTCTAAATGGCTATTATTTCTAATGGCATCTGGTCCTATAATCTTAGAGGCTTCTAAGCTTTAGTAAGTCACCTTCTAGTCCTTAGTGAGACAAATCGAGAAGATAAGGTCATCTAGACACCTACTGCTATAGATCGCTTCTCAAATGCTTCTTGTCATTCTCTCTTTAACAGTATCTCTCCTGAAGTAGCACGACATTCACTACTTTGGAAAAACTATCTTTGTAACATACCACTCCCATAGAGCATATATCCGTCATACCAAAGGATATTCGAGAACATATTTTACGAAAATGGCATGTTAAGATGGTTAAATCCGTTCATTACACATTTTAAACCATCGCAAATATCATAAAGCATTCTAATAATCATTTTGTTCCATCTTTATTCACAACCATATAAAGTCTCATATGTTATTACACTTCTAAAATTCACATGTAAATTGTACAACAGTTGAGAGATACAATTCTTTAATACAAAATAACTAAAGATATTTGCAGGTATAACTGATCCTGATACTGACTCATGTCCAAATGCAGAAGCTATTTCAACTTGACTAGCTAGGTCTCCTCTAAACCTAAAAATCAACGTTATAATTTTGATAAGTTTGCGAACTCAATGAGTGAATCATTGATATTTTCATTCAAGTCAGAAACACAGAGGCAAATCATATCCTATTTCAACAAGTATTTCATATTGTTCAGTATTGAATATCACATCACATTTCATCATACTTTATCAAGTACATCCAGATTATCATACTTTCACAAGTATATAAGTTAAACTAGCATTTCATATCACAATATATCCTCATTTATCCTTTAATTGTATTTGAAACAATTTAGTAATCATCTCAAATCAATCATATGTTTCATGGCAATTTTTATATTCAAATGCACATGTTACTCACTTTCATTCTTACGTTTTTGTGACCAAGCACCTATTTACTATCCCGTATCTCTTGTGGATGTAGGGCTCATTTCATATACTGTCCCGTACCCATTATAGATACCGGCTCACTGATAACTAAACCTATGGCTCTTTGTATACATTTATGAGCTTAAAGCTCTTTTTCATGTTAGCTACTCCGGTCACAATTCCTTTATCTGATCATGCATTTCAATGCAATGCATCATACCATATGTCATATTTCATTGCCTTTCATTCATATGTGCTCCTGTCACATATATCATATTCATCGGATCTAAGTTTGACAATTCACATTTAATTATTTCCACATGTCATATTCATTCCAACATTTTATATTCAGTTATTCTGTCATGTCATATTCATTCCAGTATTTCATATCCAATTATTTACACATTTCATATTCAACATACAAATCATACAGAAGCACATATAATTGAGTTATACATCTAGGTTAACTCATAGTATGCTTTAGATAAGCTATTGCCTTAATGACCCGGCAATGTTTGAATGTTGGTGATCAACTTATGCATCTATCTTCATGCAATACACACATATTTGACATATTAATAAGTTGATCAATCATATGATTATTCAATCATACACATGTTTATATATGTCATGTTTAATGCATGTTCAATTGACTTTCCCCAGGTATGTGTTCTTATTCACAAGTCTTGATCATTCATAAATCATAGCTTGTACACATCTAGTTTGCTATTTAGGTTTATACCTTAAGTAAGTTTGATTACTCTCAATTCATCACTCAAACATTTACCAATCCTTTTCCAATACTTTATATTCACATAATTTCCTAATTGTCATTCATTCATATCTAATTCACATTACTCATATCCTTTGGATCACATTTACATTCACAAGAACACCTTCATTCCTTTAATAAATTTTAAATTCTAAATTTAGGTACATTGATATTAAACAATCAATTTCTTATGTTATAACATCATTTAACAACCTAAACTTATCAAATTGTTAAACAATTAATCCCACATCAAACTAGGTTTATTTTAAGTGCCAATCAAGTCCAAGTGCACCAAAGTGAAGTGACTTATCCTCGTATGGACCAACAATTACACAAAATCGAACCTTTTTCATTTCAAAGCATTTCCCACAATCATATGAAGGAGCTATATGACTGTCCACGATCGTGGGATTGGTGAACCAAATGTACACCATCCCTTTTCCTTCAATTCTTTCCAAATTCTAACACCTTTGTAATAGTCTGTTAATTCTACCTCAATTATACCTTAATTATACGTCAATTCCTCATCAACTTCATCTTCAATTCTAACTCAAAATCATTCAATTGCTAGCTCATAAACTATGGTCTTTCTTGCATCACAAAACCAAAACAAAAACTATCATACAAGCATCATTTTCTAGCACTTAATTCATCATCAACACAATCTATAATCTATCTCATTTCGCTCATCATCAAGTTCTATTACTACCTGCCGCAAAGAACAATAATGTACTTACTTATTTAGCTCCAATTCCAGCTCAATTCATCAAGTCTAACTTATCTCTCCATACATGCAAGATCATCTCAAATTCAAGGTGTAAATTGGATGGTTTTTAGCTAGGATAAATGACAATAGCAAAGACAACAATATTCTAGTTCTTTAGCTATCTTAAGAAGGGCAAAGGCATGTATTTGGTGTGGTAATTTAACAAAGCTTAAGTAAAACATAGGGCTAGGAGATAGAAGCAAGCCTTCGGTGATGAAAGTAATGGAAGGGAGAAGAATGAACACAACATAATTTACTCCTGCAATAGCTTGACTCATCAAGTGCTAGTTGTCTCCATATCATAATGGCATATATCACTAAGCATGTAAGCACTTATCCCCTCTATAAGCTGCCAAATGTCAAACTTATACTAGGTTATTTGTCACTTAATTGTTGCTGCCATTTGTCAATTAATTACCTATGCCAAATGTCACTCATTTATCTTACCAATTGTCAATTATTCATAAGCTTAGTCATCCTAATTTTTCATGTGTCAATTTGTCTTACCACATAACATTTTTCCTAGACTAAATGTACTTTTTAATTCATCAATTTCTAAATTGTAATAATTATTCCAAGTTACCAATTATAATCCATCAATTCTTGTCATTGGTAAACCAAAGTACAAGACATTGGAAATACACATTCATTTTAGTTTCATACCGCAAAATATGTCATTTGAGTGCATATACAATCTTGGCAATGCTTTTCAAATTCATAAATAATAAATCATATGTGTATGCTAATATTATGCATATGAAATCAATCATAAAATTTTGTCATAAATGTACCAAATTCATTATATATGATGTCACTCATGTGACTCAATAATCTAACACTTTAAATTCTTCATCAATTTAAAAGACTGGATATTACACCCTTAATCCAAAGGTTTCTATTATCTCATGGTTGTTGATCAAAAACAAGCTACCAATTAAGAACTGATGGCATTGTCAGCATGACTCTTTATGCGAGTTGTGTCGAGAACGCGAGGAAGATCATAGCCATTTATTTTTTAATTGCAGCTACTCCATGGTGGTTTAGGGGCGTACTCAACATCTATTGAACTTATCGATTCCAACTCGAGATTCGTAGTCCATTTTGAACAACATTATTGCTCTCACTAAGAAAGGCAAACCGAATGCTATCCTTATCAAAACAACATTTCTAACTGCAATCTATTCCTTGTGGAAAGAAAGAATTGAAGACTTTACACTAGATTTGGAGAAGATAAACATAGAGTAGCAGATAAGAGCATAAATTGGATTAGAACGGTGCTCATTGCCAAAATTATTGAAGCCTGTGTAATCTCCCCATCCCCATCCTCAGTATCTGAGCCTGCTACTTGCCCATTACTAGTGCTATGTTCTGCGTCTTCAGTATCCTCCCTTCCCAGCTGCTTCTGTTCAGCCACCAGAGCTTCAAATGTTACACCATTTACTGGCACCTCTTCTACTATTTTGTTGTTACATAGTCTAGGAAGTGGAGGCCATATGGACTCCCCATGTTCATTTTTAATACGATAGCACAATGGAGGAAAAGCTCTCGCTCCTTTTCTCATTAGCATAACGTTAATATATACAAGTGAAAAAAACCCTTTCTCTTTTGGCAACTTCCCTAAAGATCAGCTAACAAATCAATTTAAAAGGAAAACAATATCCTATGGTTACAAAGAATATTATCTACAAGAATTCCTAATATACAATAATTCCCAATACCCCTCCTCAAGTTGGTGCATGAAGATCTCGAATGTCTAACTTGCGAAGAAGATAGTCAAACTGTGATTTTCCTAGAGTCTTTGTAAAAATATCTGCGAGCTGCTCTTTTGTCGAGATATAGATGGGACTAATAGTACCGTTGACGATCTCATCATGTACAAAAGTGGCAATCCACTTCAATATGTTTAGTGCGCTAATGAAAAACTGGATTCTGTGAGATATGTAACGCCGCTTGACTGTCACAGTGAAGTAACATGGATTGAGGATGATGTACACCCAAGCTGGTGAGAACGCCCTTCAACCACTTCAACTCACATGTTGTCATGGCCATGGATCTGTATTCAGCTTCGACCGAAGATCGTGAGACTATATGTTGTTTATTCGTTTTCGAGGAGATTGGAGAGGTACCCAAAAATACCAACCAACCAGTGAGGAACCGTCGTGTGAGTGGACAACCTGCCCAATCCGCATCACACCAGCCATGTAATTGTAAATCACATATGCTACTCAAGAAAATGCCTTAACCCGGATTACTCTTCAAAAATTGCACCACTCGAAGCGTCGTCTCCCAATGCTCGATGCGAGGTTGTTGCATAAACTGTGACAGAATATGAACACTGTAAGCAAGCTCCGGGCAAGTGAAGCAGAGATATATCAGGCGTCTAACCAATCGTCGATACTTCTCGCGGTCCTCGAGAAGTTTTCCTGTTGCTAAAGCCAATCGGTGATTTTGTTCAACGGGAATACTAGCCGGCTTAGCCCTTAGTAGACCAACTTCAGAAATTATATCAAGTGCATATTTACGTTGACACAAGAAAATTCTTTCGGGTGCGCAGGCAACCTCCACGTCTAAGAAGTACTTGAGCGTCCCCAAGTCTTTCATATGAAAACACTTACTCAGATAATCTTTAAACTCGGTGGTGGCATCATGATTGTTTTAGGAAATGATGAAATCGTCCACATATACAAGGACATTGAGTTGCATCCCAACCTGATGCATAGTGAAGAGAGAATAATCAGAGTGAGATTGCATGAAGCCGTAGGTAGTCAATGCTATCGACAATTTTGCAAACCAGCACCACAGAGCCTGTTTAAGCCCATAAAGGGACTTCCGAAGTTTGCATACCTTTCTCGAATTGGCCACCTGAAAACCTGGTGGGAGCTTCATATATACCTCCTCTTGAAGGTCTCCGTGCAGGAAGGCATTGTGAACATCCATTTGATGAAGTTCCCATTGCTTGGCTGTCGCAACTGCTAGAAAAAGCCGAACAGTGACCATCTTTGCAACAAAAGCAAAAGTGTCATTGTAATCAATTCCCGCAACTTGACGATTTCCAAATATCACAAGCCTTGCCTTCAGTCTTTCAATTGTGCCATCGGAGTGATACTTTATTTTGTACACCCATTTGCATCCAAGAGCCTTCTTCCCTTCTGGAAGATCATCAATCACCCAAGTCTCATTTTTTTTCTAGAACTTGAATTTCACTCTGCATTACTGCACGCCAACCTGCATCTTTGACTGCCTCTGAATAAGAACTGGTTTCCCGGTATGCTGTGATGGCTACAATAAAATTCCGATGCCGTACAGAAAAATTGTCATAGTTAACAAAATGTGCTATAGGATAGGGTTTACTTGCGAACTACTGTGAAGGAGGTGATTGGATGGATGGACTTAATTTCTAGATGGTATGTGTGACATAGTCCCGCAGTCGAATTGAAGTTTGTCGCTGACGGTGCCCCCGACCTAACACAGTCAGTTCCGTGGTACCCTCCTGTCGAGCTACTATCCCCTTAGTAGTGTCATGACATGGAGATCTGTCCCCACTGCCTACCACATTATCCTCTTGTGCCCTGGCTGGTAGTATCTCCTCGCCTGTCAATTCAAGAACAACATCCCCTAGGCCAAATGGGGTCTCCGGTTTGTTTATGGGATTGATTTTTAGTTATGGTAGCAAATGGGAATTGAGTCTAATCAAACACAACATCCCATGAAACAAAGAATACCTTTCTCTCCAAATCATAAAGTCTCCACCCTTTTCTTCCCGTAGGTGTACCCCATAAAAACACATCGACAACTCCGGCTAGCAAATTTGTCTCCATTCTTGCAATGAACAAAACATAATGACCCAAAAATTCCCATATGACCATAATCAGGACAACGTCCAAACAAAACTTCATATGGACTCTTTCCATTTAAAACCAAAGAAGGAGTGCGATTTGTGAGGTATCCTGCAGTTAATACACATTCCCCCCAAAATTCGATCGGTAGTGACCTGTGAAATCGTAAAGCACGGGCTACATTCAAAATATGTTTGTGTTTCCTTTCAACCCTCCCATTTTGTTGAGGAGCACCCAAACAAGAAGTCTCAAACATAATCCCGTTCTCAATAAAATAACTTGTCAAACAGGTGAACTCGGTACCATTATCACTTCTCACGGTTTTAATTTGTTTGTGAAACTGACGCTCAACCATGGTGAATTTTTTTTTCATAGTTTGGGATACTTCGATTTTATCATTCAAGAGAAAAATCCACATACTATGTGAAAAATCATCCACAATCGTCAAAAAATAAGAGGCACCACAGGAAGACCGAAACCGATATGGACCCCATAAATCACAATGTATCAACTCAAAAATACCATTAGCTCGATGTTCACTTAAAGGAAACTTATCTCTAACTTGTTTTGCCCTCAAATAGGCATCACAACTGTTATTAAAAAAATCACTACTGCTTCTACTATCTACTTTCGGGAACTTGGTCACTCGTAAGGATGGATGACCCAAGCGGTTGTGCCATAATTCAAGAAAATCTCTAGTATTTGTCTGCAATGCTTTGATGCTCGGTGCACCCCGGAAGTAATAGAGTCCATCCCGTTTCTCACCCGCTCCAATCAGCGTCTGCGAAGTGCGGTCCTGTATAACACATAATGTTTTAGTTAATTGAACAAAGCAGTTGGAATGATCAATAAGTTGTGATACAGAAATCAAATTGCAAGTCAAGTCAGGCATAAAAAGAACGTTTTTCAACACTAAGTCATCGGTCATATTGACTTCGCCCTCCTTAGTGACTTCGGCATGACTCTCATTCGATAAACCAACTAGACAACTAGCAATACCGCGCACGTCTTCCAGATTACTGAGATTGCTTGTCATGTGGTTAGACGCTCCCGTGTCAATGATCCAATAAAGTTGCTTACCAGTCATTTTCTTATGAGGATTGTTCTTCTAACTTTCCAGTGCTTGCAACAACAAACCCCATTGTTCACTGCTAAGTCCAGGTGGAATCGATCCCTCAGCTGCATCTGGGTTCGAGGAGGAACCCTCTCCTTGGGTCTGGGCAGCATTAGCCCGCAACCCAGGTTTGTTGCGACCACTGCCATTGTATCTGCGACCTGCTGATTTCCCATGTCCTGTCCCTTTCACATCACTACAGTGGCAATCTCCCCATCACTCGGGGTACTCGATAATGCAAAGCAGTTTTCTACATCGTGTCCCGAACGTTTGCAGTGGGAACACACGCTATCTTTGTCTCAACCTTCACTTCAACCACGACTTTGCACAGCCATAGCCATCACGTCTGCGACATCCTCCTTCCCTCGAGATATCGTTTTTACTCGCTCCTCTTATATGAGAAGAGAGTAAACTTTGTTTAAGGACGGTAATGAATCTTGACCTAAAATGTTCGAGCAGACCGTCCCGTACATAGAGTCATCCAAGCCCAGTAGAAATAAATGAACTTTTTCTTCCTCCCTTCTCTATTCTAATACTGTAGCAAGATTGCAAGTGCACATGCCACATCGACAAACCGGTAATTAATCAAAATTAGTCAGTTCGTTCCAAATCTGTTTTAGACGACAAAAGTAACTGACAATTGTTATTCCTCGTTGTCGGCAGTTCTTGAGATCGACGCGAAGCTGCTGAACATGCGGTCCATTAGCCATCGAGAACTGTTCTCGAATGTCATTCCAAAGGTCCTGAGCTACCTCAACATGCGAGATGGTCGAACGTAGGGTAGGCTCAATGGTATTGTAGATCCAAGAAATCAAAAGTGAGTTAATGGTCCACCAATCTTCAAGATCTGCGGATTTATCGTCGGGACGTTTGATTGTTCCATCAATAAAACCAAAATTTTTCCTTGCTCGCAAGGTCGTTCGGAAAGCTCGAGACCACTCATCATAGTTCTCGCCCTTCAATTGCACTTGAGTAATCACTATTCCAGGATTATCAAGTGTGGTTATGTCGTATGGAGAAATTGTCTTTCTCCGCATTTCACCAGACGTGACCGATGATCTTATGTTTAAAGAGAAAAAAATATTTCAATGTTTAGAACCAAGCTTTGATACCACGATACGATAGCACAATGGAGGAAAAGCTCTCGCTCCTTTTCTCATTAACATAACGTTAATATATAAAAGTGAAAAAAAAAACCCTTTCTCTTTTGGCAACTTCCCTAAAGATCAGCTAACAAATCAATTTAAAAGGAAAACAATATCCTACGGTTACAAAGAATATTATCTACAAGAATTCCTAATATAAAATAATTCCCAATAATCTTGCTCACACTGATGTGTTGTCCCTGCTCGACTTAATCCTACCCCTACTGGGTTCTCATGTCTCTTTATCCGATTGTGTGTTTCTTACCTGAGACATTCGTCTCTCCATATTATTGCCTCCTGAATCTTCACTCCCTTGAATTTGTCCAATTCTTACTTCACCCAAATCCTCTACCATTTTAGCCACAGTTCCTTTGGCCTTTCGATTCAACCCCTGTTCTATCTTCTGTCTTTGCTCCTCATTTCAGATTGCTTCATTCACCAAATCTTCACGCCATCCTGACTGAAACAGGAGCCCTGTAGCTACCCATTTCTTCCCTACCACATTTGGCTTCCACGGATAAGTAACAGATATCCTATAACTAACTATCTCTCCTGCCTCTCCATGTAGCCTAATGGACAAAGTATCAGGCAACACTACATCCTTCGGCACTTCAATACATATCTTGGCATACCTGATTCTATCCATTGCTGCCGTCTGAGAGTCCATGCAAATAGACTTACCTATACCACTAGCTAAGTGACTAAGCCCCTCCATCGTCCAATATTCCATCGGAAGACCGTGAAACTGAACCCATAGCGGTATCACCTCTATTGAGCCCATATCCAAACCCAACCCTGGTCCCCATTGTCTCAGAAACAAGGGTTGATCTCCTATTGCCATGGCCCTAGTTCAAGTATCTCATCGATATTGGAGTTCAGAGAGAACTTAAACAATATCGATCCATCCTCCATGAGCATGGCTTTTTCAAAACCTTTTTACTCCATCTGACTTTAGCCCACGCATTCATAGTAAGGAACGCCATTCGTTTAGACCAGAAAAACCCAACCAAAACATTTGACCATGCTCTAGCACCAGCATGCAACAATTTCACCGAAGGAGATACCATACCATCCTATAACGCATTCGGGTAGTATTGTAGTTTACCTTTAGTTTGTTGAACACCGACCTTATCTTGCCAGGCACCACCTCCCATAGCCAACTTCATATGAGCATCGCCTGTCTCCTGCATCCTCTCCGAGGTTACTCCCCGACTTTTGGTAGTGAGCTCTCTAGCTAGAGGAGGAAAAGAGCACAGAGACGAAGACGAGTCACCCATCACGGTGGGTGACCGCCTGCTTTCCCTGAGCTGCCCTTTGGAAAAGACTAAAGCACCTACCGTCAGAAGGTAGGAACAAGGAATGCACGGGTATCAAGAAGGGGCATAAAGGTAATATAAAAAAGAATCGGGAATTTGAAAGAAGAGAGAGGGTAGAGCGTTGAAAGAAGAGAGAAACGAAAGAGTGTTCTACCCATGATTTCTAACAATGTTTCATATAAAAATGCATCATTTTATGCAGGGACGTAGCTACACGGGGCCCAGTGGTGCACTGGGCCCCCCAAAATTTAAAAAAATTAAATATTATATATATACATATATGAGGATGAAGTTATTTGAGGGGCTACTAGTATATTGGGCCCCCTAAAATTTTAAAAAATTAAATATTTGGACCTTCTTATTATAAATTTCTGGCTCCGTCATTGATTTTATGTCTATTTATACCTAAAACGATGTCAATATTGGCTATGGCCTGTATTTGTTTCAATAAATATCACTCTCTTGTCATCATAAAAGCCAGCCATGCTGTCCAAAACATGAAGAAGAAAAAAAGCAAAAAACAAAGTTCCAGATCCATTTACTTCTACATTTGTAATTGCTGACTTGTTCCTAAGCTTACGGAGACTGGTGACCTTGTCTTGATGTTCTTTTATTAAGGTCCTACCCTAAGAAAGAAAGATACATACACCCTAGCAATTTTTTTGGTAAAAGATACGAAGTCAACCTAGCTATAATTTAAATAATTTTAAAATTAAAATTATCAAATTTATAATTTTTAGAAATTTTATATTTTAAAGTCTCATTAAAATATAAATATCATTAATAATTGTGTGTGCATAAACTAAATATCATTGATATAACAATAACAAAAACAATATCCACATAGAAGTCATTGGGACTTAAAGTTTGGTGAGGTTCAAAAGTATGTAGCTTTATTTAACTAATAGAATCTGTTTCTTATAAAAAAATGTTTATATAAAAATTTAATCCAATCAAACAAATTCAATTTAAATTAATAAATTAAGATAATTATAATAAATTATTAATTTTAAATATAATTAATTAATTAAAATCAAGTTTAATAATTACATTAAATTATTATATTAATAACATCTTATTTGTTAAAATAAGATTCATGTCATTTAATGAAAGCATAAGAAGGATTTTTCAAAAAATTAAAAAATATATTCTTTGAAATTTTCAATATTAATTTTTTAAAAATGATTTAAATCATAAAGAAATTCATATTTCTTAAACCCAATTTTTATTTTTTCTTTACTACGGGGAATGTAAAGATGGTGGGAGTTTGGAAAAAAAGAAACCAAAATCAGCCAGTAGCCTATCTTTTCTTTTTCTTTTTTTCGGGTCCAAAATAAAAAGGAAAGATTCATGGGCCAAGTTCTTACAGGCTTACGAGTTCTTGAGAAGGGCTTATAAGCGTAGCATCGCGAATCGTATCATCGAGGTGCGGTGTTTTCTAGTCCAATGGGACAAATTTATGATAAACGGATAAATATTTCTTTAAACAAAAATAGT
>JANKYF010185300.1:0-13134 GCA_029829435.1 Erythroxylum hondense | reverse complement strand
GAATCCAAGCTATATTTTTAATAGTTTGGTACAAGACTCTATTTTTAAAGTTCTAATAAGAAATTAACTACAATTAGAAAACTTTAACTAATAAAATTCAAAATAATACATCAGAGTTAAACTAAAATAGAAATTTATTACAAACTTATAATAGGCTTCTAATATTAATAATTCATAATTATTCTATTAATAACTTATAATAGAATTTTTCGTATTAATATGTCTTAATAATCAAATGTTAATGGTAATAGCAATAGTATTGAAATTGGGCTTAATGCTTCATATAGGCTTTGAATTGGCCCTTTCCCATCCTTTATCATCACTCCTTATTGCATTCTTTTAATTGATACACATGCTATAAGATGTGCTTATTTGATTTCTGCATTTTTAATTCCAGAAACTATAAAGAATTAGAATTTACTAATATTGCTAAGAAAGTGAAGCACAAAATGGCACCAAAAACAAGCCAAAGCCTAAAAAAAAGAGGCAAAAATTCATAAATCTCAAATTTTTATTCCTTAACCATGAGATCAACTACACGACAAGTCAACAAACGTCTAAAATGCATATGATTCGTCTTCGCTCAAAGAGGCATAGAGTAGTAAGGTGGAAAGAGGTAAAAGATGTCATATTTGAGATCATTGCTTTTCTTTTTCTTAAAGCTCGATTATAAAGAGAGAGAAAAAAAAAGAGTTATAAAGCTAAGCAAAATTTTTTGTCTTAACATAGACCTAAAATGACTTGAAAATTTAAAATAAAATTAGTCTACAAATATAAATGTAACACTCCTTAAACTCCACAAAATAGTAAGTTCACTATTTAAAATTTTAATTCAAAATTCACTAAAAACTAATCCTCCTCTCCTAGGACATCCAATTTCATAAATTGCTAGTCTAAAAACATCCATTTGAAGCTTTATGAAGAAAGTTGTAGGAATCTCTAGTCATTTCTCTATTTTGATATTCATTTTTACTATTTTTTATATTTCTTTAAAAGCATTCACAATAGTGCGTGCTAGAAATGGTTCATACACGATTATGTATTTGATGAAGAAGAGGGTCCTCTATCTAGTCTTCGTTACAACCATCAATTTATTATGCGTTAATTACACTCGACTAGTCTAAATTTTTTCTCAATATAGAATAAGAAAATATTGATCTAACTTCAACTTTTGACATTTAAATTCTAAAATTCAGGTGTTATAAATAATTTCCACTTGATAAGAAACCATTTACAACCATCAATTTTTATAGAAAGAAGCTTTATCAATAACAACTTCTATCTCCTATTTTTTTGCAAGGAACAAAACAACATAAAAAAAACTAGAGCAAAAACCCAAGCACCCGTTTAACGCACGGCTCGGAGATACAAAATGCCGATCTTGTCTTGGTGGATCCTATGGAGGACAAGTAAGGGAGGGTCAGGTAAGAGATGAATGCCAGAAGCTGTCAAGCCTGCGAGATGAGCCAAAGTATCAGCGCATTGGTTGCCTTCACGGTGTACGTGTTGCATGTGCACCTCCCAATCTAGGTGAAGTAACTTGCGGGTCCCTGTCAACAAAAAATTGTGTTTGTCAGTCCCTGTATAGGAAGATGAAAATAGATTAATGACCTCCAAGGAGTCCACTTCAAGACTGAGGCGACGGTATACCATTGACCATGTCATGGTGAGGCCTGAGTGAACCCCCCAAAGTTCTGTTGTGAGGGTCGAAGCCTGGCCAATGTGATGTAAAAATCCTCCACACCATGCTCCAGTCCAATCGCGAAGTAATCCACCCGCAGACGTGGCGGACGAGCCGGGCTTAAACGTGCCGTCGGTGTTAAGTTTAATCCAACCGGATGACGGTTTGGACCAACCCACCTGACTACCCCCTGGAAGGCCCGGTGGAGGGAAAACGCGGCATTCAACAGACCGGGCTTGCTCAATCCAACGTACTTGCTCCTTCACGGCCTGATGACCATATGCTGGTCACTCAAAACTTGCTTCAAAGATGCTTTTATTGCGCCATGACCAGAGCATCCAGCAAGCAATGTCGAAAGTAGTAGACTAGTCCTCAGGCATGTCTCGGGAGGTGGGCCTAAGATTGGACTGGATCCACTGCTCCAGGCCCTATTGAAAGAACTCCGGATTGATCCTGCCGTGGAGAAGGTGGTTCCAGAAAATGGTCACCCGCGAGCAGTCGCGCATGACGTGAAGGGTGGACTCCTTCTGTCCACAGAACGGGCATCTGCTATCCTCGGCGACATGACGCACCACACGTTGTTGGTTTGTCATGAGCTTGTTTTTGGTCAGGAGCCAGAGGAAAGAACGGATGCGCTTGTGCCCCGCCCACTTCCAAATGGACTCCCAGAGAGTCGCCTGGGGATGCGGCCCCTGGTCATTGAGAATAGCATAGGTCGAAGCGACTGTAAACTGCCCATAAGTAGTGTGAGCCCAACGAATGGTGTTTGCTAAAGAAGCCTCGACGTTTAAGGAGAAAGTAGCAATTGCAGGCACACCTCCTCGGGGAGGTAATGCTAGAAAGTATGCCACTGCCAATGACCATCGGGGGTCCAATAATATGCCACTTTGTTGTACAGGACGTCCTCCGGGACTGGGGAGATGGCCACCGCTTGGAGAGGACCCCATTCAGTCACCAAATTGTCCAGCCAGAAGGAGGTGTGACGACCATTGCTCAACCGCCAAGAGATGCCCTAGTAGACAGTGTGCCAATTCGCTTCGATTCCTTTCCAAAGGGACGAGGCCCCATGGTGGTCGATCGTCTGTGGGATGTGTTACGAAGCAATTCGATACTTAGCCTGTAAAATACGGACCCAAAGAGCATCAGGTTTGGTAATCAAGGCCCATCCCAACTTCGTAAGGAGGGCATCATTAAAAACCCGAATCTTCTTAAGGTCAAGATCTCCTACGCGTTTAGGCTTACACACCGAGTCCCAGCTCATGAGGGACCTTTTATCTCCTTTATTATAAGAAATGTTCAAAATTTTATTGTTACAGTAAGAGAATATGTGATATTATATCCATAGTAAATAGTTATGTTTACAACATTTAAGATAAAACTAATTCTCACATCACTTGGCAATTCCAATCACTTGGCAATTCCAAAAACACAAATGATAAATTCAGAACATACATATATTTTACTAGTCTTTTTCTATATTACTTTGCTTTACGAAGATGTTGCCTTAGGATGAGAATTATCAAGAACTGGAGAATATTTCATGTCAAAAACATGAACAAAAATTATTGGATAAACATAGTTTGATACAAGATCATGTGACAAATTGTCTCCTTTTTTAATCACATGAAGACGAAGACACAGTCATATACATACCATAGATCGAGATTATATAGTAGAGAGAATTTTTGAAGAATATTAGACACGATCGTATCTTACCCCATTTCATAACTAAAAAAGTTATATAAGACCTATGACATCAACATATTAAAGCTTGTGTCACTTTTTAGATAATTACAAAAAGATACACTTTTTGGGACATAATTATGTTCCTAACCATATCCTACACAGAAAAAATGTATATAAGGCGTGAAAACCATAACTTGAAACATCGTTTGTCGTTCTTTTCTATTTAAAACCTAGGGTTAGCCACTAGGAGGTAAAAGAACCCTACAGAGATCAAATTTAAATCCAATTTTGATAAAGAAGAGTATTGGAGATCAAACCAACAGATCAAAGTTAACTAAAACATAAAGATTTCATTTAATATTCCTTTTACCTTGATTTCTTTTCTTTTATCACTTATGATTATTAGTGAAAACATAATATTGTACTAGTTTATTTATATGTTTAAATAAACAAACCCTAAAATTGTATTTTTTAAGGATTAATTCAATATCATTTTTTTAGTAAATCATAAATTTAAATTAATCAAAAAGGATTTATGTACGAACCATGGGGTTGCTTTGAAGGCCATCCCCTCCCAAAACTAGAAAGGTAACAAACCTAAGAATAAGAGGAATTCTACAAAATTAGTTCCCTATGAATCGTACCAACCACAGCATCTTGCCTACATGAATATACCAACCAAGATGACCTTTTAAGAAGGCACATCTAACCAGCTACACAAAACATTTACAAAATGCCATAGTAAAGAAATACATTAAATACACTATCATTTACACGGCTGAAACCGGAAGTTCACACTCATTTCAACTCAGAAACCAGAAGTTCACATCTACCTTGCATGAGTTAAGCCTATTAGCTGCATTTTCCATTTTGTTGAAAGGTGGAATGTTCTTTGGTGATTTACCGAGGAAGATAAAGGTATAGCTCTTGTCCCTGCTGCTTTCTTCCCTGTTACCCTTTTATCCCTTAACAGCTTAGTCCCACATTTGAGCTCATCTTCATATGCCCTCATAATTCTCACCCATCCTTCTTTGGTTTAAACCGTATACTTGCTTATGATTCTTTAAGACTCCAATAGAGGAGTAGGATTGTCCAACTGTCAAGAATTTTCAAAAACTAGAAGTACCTAAGATGAAGCGACTGATGTTGTCCCTCTAATTTCAATTTTCTATTATAGTTCAATTTGAAGGGTGTGCTTTCTTGCTATTTAGATTTATGAGCATCTTTGCATTAATATCTTTGATGTTTCTGTGAAGGTCTTTTGGCTACCAACTCCTTGCTTTACTGATTGGAGACATGGACTTATCCTAGGATTGGATTCCGTTCTGCATAGATTGATACCTTCCCTTTTGCAGAACTGAAAACAAATTGCAGAGATATTGTTAGTTAATAATAGCTCCTACCATTACCTTCTCTCGGTGTTTGAGCTGAGATGCTCCATAACTTGGAAGATCACTCTGGAGTTTAAGCTCCCTGCATCCAAGGCTTCATCTTTGAATGTTTGAGAATTCCTTTCTTTCCAAAGGTTATAAATTGTAATTGAAAGGAGGATAGGAAAAAAATTGAGGTCATAGGTTTCGAAATTTGGTGCTTGACTCAACCAATTAGGAATGGAATGGACGTTTATCTTATTTGGAAGGGTTATTTAGAAATGATCAAGGCAATGTACCTAAACAATTTTTTAGAAGGAATGTTCAAATAATAAATGTTTTGTTGTTTCATTATCCATGGAGCACAAAGAACAATGATTTGGGGTGTGAAGATAGAGGAGTTTATCCCTTGTTTGCAACTTTCTAAGGAAAGTCAACCATAATATAAAGGAGCACCTAGGGTTGTTCCTTTTCAACTAAACCAATTTATACTAAGGGACTTTTTGGATCGGGGATCTCAAAAAATTATAGGCTGAAACATTAGTATACCGATTTGAAGG
Source organism: Erythroxylum hondense (assembly GCA_029829435.1). Taxonomy (NCBI): domain Eukaryota; kingdom Viridiplantae; phylum Streptophyta; class Magnoliopsida; order Malpighiales; family Erythroxylaceae; genus Erythroxylum; species Erythroxylum hondense. The sequence goes on along the minus strand of JANKYF010185300.1, from coordinate 7,837 downwards.
ACTAGCTAACCATTCCAAGTAATCTGGTTTTGAGCTGTTCGGTTGGTACTGTAGGGGCTCAAGGTTTTCAAAAATCTTAACAGTTGCCTCTTGCTAACACCACTCATTGTTTTTTATAACTTCTAAAACTTTTGCTGTCATACTTAATTCTAAATTACTGATCACTCTCAGGGTGGATTAGTGCTTTAGGGTTCCTCTTGGATGCCAAGGATCCTGCCATAAAAATGTAGAAATACCATTTCCAATCCTAAATCTGAATTGGTTCCCTATTTTGTCCCTCACAGATAATAATTTCCTCTAACTCTATGAACTATTGTTAGTCGGTTAGGGACTCTAGAAGTTCTTGCTTCTTAAAATGATGGTATGAACCTAGTTAACCAACATAGCTTCATTGTCATTAAACAAAAACCAGATCCTATTTCCTAACAGTGCATTATTCTATATAGGTAAGTGTTTGATCCCTAATCCCCCCTCCCTTTTAGATCTACAAATGTCAGTCCATTTGACCTTAGCATAGGGTTTTGAATCCACCTTCCCAGCCTGTAGAAAATTCCTAAGTTTCGCCTATATCTCCTTTAGGATGGAAGAAGGAAGAATGAAAATTGTAAACCAGTAAACTTGAAAAGAAGAAAGCACAGAAATCACCAATTGGAGCCTACCAGCATAAGAATGGTTTTATTAGTCCATTTGTTAATCCCAGCATCAATCTTCTCTAATAAGGAAAAGTAGTCCCTTTTAGACAACCTTCCTGTTATAAGAGATACCCCTAAATACCTTTATGAGGAGATTACCTTTCTTTAGTCTTGACATCATTTCCATTTGATGAGTCAAATGGTCCATGTCAGGGGATAAGAAAAACTGACTCTTAGAAGGGTTCATATCCAATCCAAATAACTACGAGAAGGTGCTCATACAGTCTAACACAGATTGTACTTAATTCAAGTTAGCATGGCAAAACAACATAAGGTCATTAGCAAATAAGAGGTGGGTGAGTTTAAGTGTTTTGCACCTCCAGTGTTATTTGAAAGAAGGGTTACCATCTAGACAGACAGTCAAACTCCTAGAAAGGACTTCCATATGGATAATAAATAGGAATGGGGATAAGAGGTCTCCTTGTCTTAAGCCTGTCTTTCCTCTAAAAAATTTAGAGGGGGATCCATTGATCAAAATCGAATACAAAGGAGAAGATATGCATTCTTTAATCCTATCAATGAATTTTCCAGAAAATCCCACAGCAAATAGAACATTTATGAGAAACTCCTATTGTATGGAGTCATAGGCTTTTTGAAGGTGCACTTTGAAAGCACATCTCTTATGGTTATTGGACAGATGGTAATTCCTAAGAATTTCTTGAGCTAGCAAAATGTTATCACCTATTCGATGATTTTTAATGAAAGCACTTTGGTTTGGGCTAACAATAAGGGGAAGAGACTCTCTCAACCTATTAGATAAAATTTTGACAATCACCTTATAAATCAAATTACAGCAAGAAATATGTCTGCAATCTAACACTGTGGAAGGATGATCCTTTTTTGGAATGAGGGAGATAAAAGTGGAATTGAGCTATTTAAGAAGTTTCCCATGCTCAAAGAAGTTTTTTATAGCATCAGTAACTTCCTCTTCAATAATATGCCAAGTTTGTTTAAAGAAGACCCCATTAAACCCATCTGGGCCCGGGGCCTTATTAGGATTTAGAGAATTGAAAGCCTCTCTTATCTCTTGTGTTGAAACTTCAGCAATAAGGGAGTTAGAAAGGCCATCTAGTAAAGAAAGAGGAAAGAGATTTTCCACAAACTCTTTAGAAGAAAGAAGGGCTTTATTATTCCCTATAAACCCTGAAAATGTTCAAGAAACTAATCTTGAATCTCTTTAAGGCCTACAATTCTATTCCCACTTCCCACTTTTAAAGAGTTAATATTGTTTCTATTTCTATTTGTAATGAGGGATTTGTGAAAAAATTTGGTGTTCCTATCCCATTCTCTGAGCCATTTAATACGGGAAGATTGTTTAAAGAAAGATTCTTGATCATCTAGAGCTCTAATTAATTCATTAATGGCTTCAGACTCCCTAGCCTTCAACAGGGAAGACATGGGCAAAATTCTCATTTGAACTCGAATGTTGTTGAGAGTAACTTGACATCTCTCAACTCTGTCATTCACATCACCTACTTAGTCAAAATTAAGAGATTTAAGGGCTTTTTTGACTAACTTAAACTTAGAAACTACACAAAACATTAGAGTATGTTGAACCTGATGAGACCAAGCATCCTCTACTGTCTGAAGGAAATTAGGCTGATCGACTAGAAAGCTTGAAAATCTAAAGGGAGATGATCTCTTCTGCTGACTTGTTAAGGCCTTAACCACTATTAGAGAGTGATCTGATTTGTTTGGATTGTGAATGACACTATAAGAACTGGGAAATCTAGAGCTCCACACTGAATTTATGAGAGTTCTATCTATCTTCCTAGCTATAAAGAGATCACCACTTTGATTATTGTTCGAAGTAAAACTTGGACCACTAGCATTTAGATCAAATAAGGTGTAGTCCTCCACACATTTCTTGAAATCAGTCATTCCACATGTAGCTGAGGAGCTCATGGGTTATGCCTCATGAGAGAACATAATCACATTAAAATCCCCTGTTATAATCCAGGGTTGATTGCCAACAGTTAAGTTAATATTTGACAAAGCAAACCAAAGGTTCTTATTGAGATTATTAGACCCATAAACACATGTCACAAAGAAAGAAAATGAACAGTTTATGGGAGTCACCTCTAAGTGAATCAATTGATCATTTGAGCTAAGCATAGAACATAAGAAGCGGTCTGGGTTCCAAGCAAACACTATCCTTGCATTTAAAGCATGATCTACATTGTTGTAATAAAGCCATCTAAACATCGAGGAGCAAACATTATTCATAACAGAAGGAGACCTTATTATGGATTCAATCAAACAAACAAAAGAAACTGATAATCTCTTAAGACAAGCTTTCACAGCTAATTATTTTTTACGACTATTAAGCCCCCGAACATTCCAAAAAACTAAATCCATAACACAAACAAGACCAAAACAGAATCCTACTTCTATTTCATCTTAGATTTCCTACTTGTTCTCACAGTGAAATCCTCCCCTGCCCCTCCCTTAGGACTAAGACTACTAGGAACCAATTTAAAACTAGGAGAGGAAGGAATTGTACCTATTTTATTAATAGTAGGAAGGTTTGAATCCTCAAGGTCTCTAACCGATTCATCTTCCTTTTGGCGATCCTCTTTTAATAACATGAAGTACTAGCATCCTTATCACCTTGTTTTTCCTTCTCTGCCATATGGTTCATCTGTTGAGATCATTGGTCCAAACTTTGCTAAATATGAACCTCCATAATTGTTTTCTCCTTAAGACTTTTAATTGTCTTCTCTGAGGTTGAATCTTGCTCCTTCCTTAGATGATTTGTACTTTGTGGTATTGTCTCCTTCTCTTTCGCTAACTCTTGTTGCAATCCTATCTCAAATAGCCTTCTTATAAGTGCCCATTCCTTCTTCTGTGCTTGGTACTTGGGTTTCAATTCATAATCAATCTTAATTTCCTTAAAGTTTAACTTTCCTTCTTTATTGTAAGTGGCCAGTTGGAAAGAGGAAGGCTAACTCCTCTATAATTATAACTCCACACACATTCTTGCATACACTATTCTAGACATCCTAGCAGTCTAAGTATCCATGAGTAAAGGATGTCCTACAACACTTGCTATTCGTCCCAACCCTTTTTTGTTCCAATATTCAACAGGTATATTGTAAAATCTTGCCTACGCTGAAACTAACCTAACCTCTTCTTGCTCCCCACCATTTAGACACCATTTTCTCAAAAATAATGGTTTACCTTGGATGTGCCAAAGACCTTTTTCCATAACCATTTTCAATCCTATCTCAGAGTTGAATTTAAACAGGAAATTATTAGAGCTCATTATTAAAATTTCCTTAAGCCCATACTCTACCCAAGACTTTGCTAGTGCTCACTGAACTACAAGAAAAGTAGGATACTTACCAAGGAAGAAGCCTATCAGAGTTTGTCTGAATAGCGCCGCTCCCTTCTTCGCTAACTTTGGAGGGGTACGACGTAGATCTGGTCCTCTTTGACCTCCGGAGGATAGTAAGTCAGAGCTTTATCTTGCTAGGACTCCTCTATTCCTTCCAAAACTACAGACTTCCATGTTCTGATGCTCTCTAAAGTTTTAACCTTCGGGGGGTGGGTGGATGTTTCTGGTATTAAGGTCTGTTGAGCTAAAGGGGTTTTTGTTGCTGGGTTAAGGGTATAGGGGGTGATTGGGAGATGGAGCATTTTTAAGTGGAGGATTTGGGATATTTGGGTTTTTGTTTTGGTTTTGGTTAGGATTAGAGAAAGAGGAGTTATTGTGGGAGCTAGGTGAATGGAAAAAAAATGGGTCAAGGGGATCAAGAGGGTTTCAGGTTTGGGTTAGAGAAGCAGAAAAAGCCATGGAGGGAGGCAAAACTCACCAGTTCTCTCTGAAGTTATGGGTGCTCGCCTCTCTCTCACAGTCACTTATCTCTTTCTTTTGGTTTTTTATTCAATATCAATTATGAAGTTGGATTTATTTTTGTGAAATATTTTTGAATGTTATTCATACATATTTAATTAAGCTAACAATTAGATTTGATATTAATTTATATATGGATGATTTGCAAGAACTTACATATTAATAGATTATAGCTTAGATATTAAGAGTTAGATTGGGAACTAGATATAAGCTTACATAAATCCTTTAGTATTAGGGGTTAAACCTTTCAAAGAAATTCACAAAACCTAATGCATTTTTAGGGGTTTTAATTGGATAGAGTTATCGACTAATAATATGAGAATACGAGGTTGTCTTGAGAGATATGGAATTATGACTGCAATGATGATGCTAGGGAGAATCCCTAACTAAACTTTATTTATATTTGAATTATCTATTTAATTAATTGTTATACTTTTTTGCTATTAATTTTATTATTTAACTCCATTAATCAATTATTCTATTTTAATTCTTCGTCTAGTTAGTAGTAGGAGAGTAATCTAAATTGTTTAGCATCCTTATAGTATTGACACCTTATTCATTACTATATTATTTATTAATAATAGGTGCACTTTCTTTAAGTTATGAGTAAATATTTTGAGTAGTTATAGCCTTTTTTGTAGTGATTGGTATTCCCAAGTATTTGAAAAGGGAGATTTTAGAACTTGAACCCTATAATTTATAATACCCATGATAAGTATAAATTGTATCGTATTTTAGGGCATGGTTTGATATGTGTTTATCCATTAATCCGATCATTTAGTATGTGTTTATGTTAGAATTGTGTTAGTATGTTAATTATTGGTGTTTAAAGTGTTTTATGGGTTAGTATAAGCTTTTCAACTTAAATATTATATTTTTGAGATACCTTGATGTGTTTGCTAGTATTTCATGATCAATATCGAAGAACAAAGGAGTTTTGGAAGATATTCAGGCCGAAACAACATCTCATGATCATGGCACAATAGGCAATAATCGTGATAGAAGGCTTAGATGTAGGCCACAACCATGGCCTGCATTAGGCAGACACACAGCCACTCCCAAACTTCACGTTTTAAGGGATTTTTTGGACCTTTTGGACCCCAGAAAAATCCTAGTTCAACCCTAAACACAAAAGAACATAAATAGAAAAAGAAGAATAGAAAGAAGGAGCTTTACATTTAGCCACTCTTGGAAACCTTGAAGAGGGAGAAAAAGAAGAGAGAGATAGAAGAAGAAGAGGAAGAAGGAGGACGAAGAAGTGGATCCCGATGTCGCTGCTCCTTAGATTAGATGGTATCTCGATGCCACTACCTTCTCGATTTGTCCAACCTAAGTTTCAATTTCTCTTCATTTCCTCTTTCATTTAAATGTATAAAGTTGAGATGGATTGTATGGAAATGGATTTCAAGTCGTGATAATGTTTTAAACTCTCTTTTGGGATTTTACTTTAAGTTAATATTGACTTAGTTAATTTTGTGTTTATTGGTTTAGGTGATGTAATTGATTAATGTATTTGCATGTTTCGGTAACAAAGTGAGAGGATGAATCAAAAAAATGATTAGATCAGATTAATGAGTTAGGCGATCTAATTGATCACTTAATCAATCTAGTCGGTAATTTCATAAGAGAGATCTCGTATGAGAGCCAACTGTTATTAGAGAGCTTTAGAACTTATTAGAATTTTGGGTAATTTGTGAATTTAGAGATTAAGTTCCATAATTTGATTAGGGTTTACAATTTAGGTTTTAGTGGTCATAACTCAAGAGAGAGTAGTCAACCCTACAATCATCTAAAACTGACATCCCGTAAACACATAAATGGTTAGATTAGAATTAATGATAGGTAAAATCCCCTTTCTCATAACTTGATTAACTCTCTCGACAGATTTCCATTGTGACCTATGTGACTGGTCAGTTTAATTCTATCTTGTTGAATTTTTTGCTTTCCAATTCTTGAATCAATTTCTAGTATTTACTTTCCATGTTCACTTGTGCAGTGTTTATTTCTTTCTATTCTTTTCTTTGAGCCTTAGATGACTTAGGATTAGGCTAGTACCTTCTCGTGGGATCAACCCTTCAATACTACAAGGTACAACTTGTACACTTGCAAATTATTAAGGGTTTTGTAAATTGTAAAACTTGCTTAGCAAGTTTTTGACGCCATTGTCAAGGAGTCGTATATTAGTTTAATTCTTGTAGTCTAAGATTTTTTCACTTTTTTAATTAAAAAATAGGCATAAAGTAGATGACACATCTTGGATATCACAGGACAACAATGGGGAATCTCAAGAGTTGAATACTAAGAAGAGATAAAAAGAACAATAATGGACGATGTATATTATAGGGTGCAAATGACTCTTGCAAATTTTAGTGAGCCCCAATTTAGTTGGAGAAATCATCATCCTTATATGAATATATACTCCTTGGGGTAGTAGAACCACCCAGATTTCTTGTAACATCCCGTCACCGATAGGAGGGTTACGTTGGTAAATTGGGACGACCTAGGAAATTGATTGCATATTTTTGATTTGTTCATTCAATTGGCTGACATTCTACACGTGCACATATAGGTACATGCATTCATGACTTTTTCCTGGCAGTTATTGTGAATATGATGTGATTTGCGAATTTTGAGATAACTATGTTTGAAAATGTGATTTGAAATGTTTTAGGAATTATTTTCAGTTGATTAGTGATCCTTAGAAATTTCTGGCAAATTGGGAGAAAAGTCCAAACTGGAAAACTTTATAAGTGACGGACTGACTGATTTGATTTGATAGTACTGAATAATTGTTCAAGGGTGATGGAAAATTAGATATATGATTTTAGAAATTTTTATGCCGAACCGTTGAAATTTGGAGACGAATCGGACTGGAAATGATTTTGAAAAGAGAGAGATTTACATGTATTTTGAGGAAAGGACTTGTGGCATGTTTCTAGTGATAAAGGCTTATGTGATTAATATAAATACCTAAGTCTTTGACTTTACCCTTTGAAGGTTACGAAATCTTGGCAGTAAACTTTCTCCCTCACCTAGGGCATGTTTTCCTCTTCTCCCTTCGTTGATTTTCGATCCTCTCTACACGATTCTTGCTTGCTTCTTCTCCTTGTGCAAGACCTAGCCTTAACCCTAAAGACAAGATGAAGATTTATAAGGTTTTGAGTGGTTGCCGTAAGTGTTAAAGGAATTGGGGGATTTTTCGGGAGTTGAAGATTTGGGGCTTGATTGGTAAGTAAATTGGTTTTATGTTGTTTATTGTTAGTTGAAATGCATTGATAGGTTTAAATGT
>JANKYF010185296.1:0-13136 GCA_029829435.1 Erythroxylum hondense | reverse complement strand
CCTCTGACTTTGATTCAATCAATCTCTTTCCATTTAATCTCCTAAAAATCATAAATTCCCATGAAAATGTAGCTAGTTTAAAAGAGAACTTATGGATATAAAACTTTTATGAAGATACCGAAGCGAGATTTTGTCATCAAAAGGGATAAAATTGAAAAAGAAGAAATGCTAAACGTTGCTTGATGAAAGGTCATACAAAAGGCTTCAATATAAGACCTATTCTGGAACGATTGGGCATAACTTTCTCTATAGATATCAGATCAAGGTCATTCTTGACGGTTTAAAAGAGAACTTATGGATATTCAACTTTTATGAAGACATGGAAGCGAGATTTTGTCATCTAAAGGGCTAAAATTAAACCAGACGAAGCGCTAGACGCTGCTAGACGAAAGGTCATACAAAGGGCTTCAATCTAAGACCTATTATAGAACGAATGGGCATAACATTCTCTATAGATATCAGATAAAGGTCATTTTTGGCGGTTTAAAAGAGAACTTATGGATATACAATTTTCATAAAGACACAAAACCAGCAAGATTTTGTCTTCTAAAGTGCCAAAATTGAACAAGACGAAACGCTAGACGTTGCTTAACGAAAGGTCATACAAAAAGCTTCCATCTAAGACATATTTTAGAACGAATGGACATAACTTTTTCTAATGATATCGGAGCGAGGTCATTCTTGACGGTTTAAAAGAGACCTTACGGATATACAACTTTCATGCAGACATCGAAGCGAGATTTTGTCTTTTAGAGGGTCAAAATTGAACCAGAAAAAATGGTAGACGATGCCAGATGCAAGGTCAGCTAAAGGCTTCAAGCTAAGACGTATTCTGGAACGAATGGGCATAACTTTCTCTATAGAAGTTGGATCAAGGTCATTTTTGACGGTTTAAAAGAGAATTTATGGACATACAACTATCATGAAGACACAGAAGCAAGATTTTATCATCTAGAAGGTCAAAATTGAACTAGACGAAACGTTAGACGATGCTAGATGAAAAGTCAAACAAAAGGCTTCAACTATGATCTATTCTGGAACGAATGGGCATAACTTTTTATTTAGATATCAGATTAAGGTCATTCTTGATGGTTTAAAATAGAACTCATGGATATATAACTTTCTTGAAGACACCGAAGCGAGATTTTGTCATCTAAAGGGCTAAAATTGAACTAGGCGAAATGCTAGACGTTGGTAGATGAAAGGTCACACAGAAGGCTTCAATCTAAGATCTATTCTAGAACGAATGGACATAACTTTCTCTATAGATAATGGATCAAGGTCATTTTTGACTATTTTAAAGAGAACTTATGGTTATACAATTTTCATGCAGACACCAAGGCGAGATTTTGTCATCTAAAGGGCCAAAATTAAACCAAACGAAATTCTAGACGTTGCTCAATGAAAGGTCATACAAAAAGCTTCAATCTAAGACATATTCTGGAACGAATCGGCATAACATTCTCTATTGATATCGGAACGAGGTCATTCTTGACGGTTTAAAAGAGAATTTATGGATATACAACTTTCATGCAGACATGAAAGTGAGATTTTGTTTTTTAGAGGGTCAAAATTGAACAAGAAAAAATGGTATACGATGCCAGATGAAAGGTCAGACTAAAGACTTCAAGCTAAGACTTATTCTAGACCGAACGGGCATAACTTTCTCTGTACATATCGGATCAAGGTCATTATTGAAGATTTAAAAAAGAACTTATGGATATACAACTTTGATGAAGACACCGAAGTGAGATTTTGTCATTTGAATGGCCAAAATTGAACTAGATGAAATGCTAGACATTGTAAAATGAAAGGTCATACAAAAGGCTTCAATCTAAGACCTATTCTCAAACGAATGAGCATAACTTTCTCTATAGATATCGAATCAAGGTCATTTTTGACGGTTCAAAATAGAACTTATGGATATACATCATTTATGAAGACACCAAAGCTAGATTTTGTCATATAAAGGGACACAATTAAACCAGACAAAACGCTAGACGTTGCTAGATCAAAGGTCATACAAAAGGCTTCAATCTAGGACCTATTCTAGAACGAATGGGCATAACTTTCTCCATAGATATCTGATCAAGGTCATTCTTGACTGTTTAAAAGAGAAGTTATGGATATACAAATTTCATGAAGACACCGAAGCAAGATTTTGTCATTTAAAGGGCCACAATTAAACTAGACTAAACGCTAGACGTTGCTAGATGAAAGGTCATAGAAAAGGTTTCAATCAAAGACCTATTCTGGAACGAATGGGCATAACTTTCTCTATAGATATCGGATCAAGGTCATTCTTGACTGTTTAAAAGAGAAGTTATGGGTATACAACTTTCATGAAGACACCGAAGTGAGTTTTTGTCATCTAAATGGCCACAATTGAACCAAACGAAACACTAGACGTTGTTAGATTAAAAGTCATACAAAAGATTTCAGTCTAAAACCTATTCTATAACGAATGGGCATAACTTTCTCTATAAATATGGGATCAAGGTCATTCTTGACAATTTAAAAGAGAACTTATGGATATACAATGGTCATGAAGACACCAAAGCGAGATTTTGTCATCTAAAGGGCCAAAGTTGAACCAGACAAAATGCTAGACATTGTTAGATGAAAGGTCATAAAAAAGGCTTCAATCTAAGACCTATTCTGGAACGAATGGGCATAACTTTGTCTATAGATATCGGATCAAGATCATTCTTGATGGTTAAAAAGTAAACCTATGGATATACGACTTTCATGAAGACACCGAAGCGAAATTTTGTCTTTTCAAGGGCCACAATTGAACCAGATGAAATCCTAGACATTGCTAGATGAAAGGTCATAGAAAAGGCTTCAATCAAGGACCTATTCTGGAACGAATGGGCATAACTTTGTCTATAAATATCGGATCAAGGTCATTCTTGAATGTTTAGAAGAAAACTTATTGATATACAACTTTCATGAAGACACCGAAGCGAGTTTTTGTCATCTAAATGGCCACAATTTAACCAAACGAAACACTAGACATTGTTAGATTAAACGTTTTACAAAAGGCTTCAGTTTAACTCCTAGTCTAGAACGAATGGGCATAACTTTCTCTATAGAAATGGGATCAAGATCATTCTTGACAGTTTAAAAGAGAGCTTATGGATATATAATTGTCATGATGACACCAAAGCGAGATTTTGTCATCTAGAGGGCCAAAATTGAACCAGACGAAATGCTAGACGTTGTCAGATGAAAGGTCATAAAAAAGGCTTCAATTTAAGACCTATTCTAGAACGAATGGGTATAACTTTCTCTATAGATATTGGATCAAAGGCATTGTTGACGGTTTAAAAGAGAACTTGTGGATATACATCTTTCATGAGGACGTGGAAGCGAGATTTTGTCATCTAAAGGTCCAAAATTGAACCAGGCAAAGCGCTAGACTTTGCTAAATGAAAGGTCAGACAAAAGGCTTCAATCTAATACCTATTCTGGAACTAATGGGCATAACTTTCTCTATAGATATCGCATCAAGGTCATAGTTTAAAATATAACTTATGGATATACAATTGTCATAAAGACACCAAAGCAAGATTTTGTCTTCTGGAGGGTCAAAATAGAATCAGAGAAAACGCTAGACGAAGCCAAATGAAAGGTCAGACTAAAGGCTTCTATCTAAGACTTATTCTGGAGCGATTGGGCATAACTTTCTCTATAGATATCAGATCAAGGTCATTCTTGATGGTTTAAAAGAGAATTTATGGATATACAACTTTCATGAAGACATGGAAGCATTATTTTGTCATCTAAAGGGCCAAAATTCAACCAGACGAAACGCTAGACTTTGCTAGATGAAAGGTCATACAAAAGGCTTCAATCTGACACCTATTCTGGAACGAATGGGCATAACTTTCTCTATAGATATCGGATCAAGGTCATTCTTGACGATTTAAAAGAGAACTTATGGATATACAACTTTCATGAAGACACTAAAGTGAGAATTTGTCATCTAAAGGGCGACAATTAAACCAGACAAAATGCTAGACGTTGCTAGATCAAAGGTCATAAAAAAGGCTTCAATCTAAGACCTATTCTAGAATGAATGGGCATAACTTTCGCTATAGATATCGGATAAAGATAATTATTGAAGGTTTAAAAGAGAACTTACGGATATACAACTGTTATGAAGACATTGAAGCAAAATTTTGTCTTTTAGAGGGTCAAAATTGAACTAGAAAAAATGCTAGACAATGTAAGATGAAAGGTTAGACTAAAGGCTTCAAGCTAACATCTATTCTGGAAGAAATGGGCATAACCTTCTCTATAGATATCGGATCAAGGTCATTCTTGACGGTCTAAAAGAGAACTTAAGGATGTACAACTGTCATGACGACACCAAATCGAGATTTTCCATCTAGAAGGTCAAAATTGAACCAGATGAAACGTTAGAATATGCTAAGTGAAAGACTAGACAAAAGGCTTCGATCTAGGACCTATTCTGGAATGAATGGGAATAACTTTCTCTACATATATCGGATCAAGGTCTTTCTTGACGGTTTAAAAGAGAACTTATGGATATACAACTTTCATGCAGACATCGAAGCAAGATTTTGTCATCTAAAGATCAGAAAAAAGGCTTCAATCTAAGACTTATTCTTGCACGAATGGGCATAACTTTCTTTATAGATATGCGATGAAGGTGATTCCTGATGATTTAAAATTTTTTTATGGATATACAACTTTCATAAAGACACCAAAATGAGATTTTAAATCTAGAACGTCAAAATTGAAGCAGACGAAATGCTAGACGATGCCAGATGAAAGGTCAAAGAAAAGGCTTCAATCTAAGTCCTACTCTGGAACGACTAGGCATAAGTTTTTCTATAGATATCGGATCAAGGTCATTCTTGATAGTTTAATAGAGAACTTATGGATATACAACTTTTATACAGACAATGAAAAGAGATTTTGTCTTCTAAAGGGTCAAAATTGAACCAGAAGAAACGCTAGAGGTTGCTAGATGAATGATCATACAAAAGGCTTAAGTCTAAGGCCTATTCTGGAACGAATTGGCATAACTTTCTTTATAGATATCGAATAGAGGACATTCTTGATGGTTTAAAAGAGAACTTACGGATATACAACTATTATGAAGACATTGAAGCAAGATTTTGTCTTCTAGAGGGTCAAAACTGAACCAGAAAAAACGCTAGACGATGCCAAATGAAAGGTTAGACTAAGGGCTTCAAGCTAAGACCTATTCTGGAAGGAATGGGCAAAACTTTCTGTATAGATATTGGATCAAGGTCATTCTTCACATTTTATAGGAGAACTTAAAGACATAAAACTTTCATGCAGACACCGAAGTGAGATTTTGTCATCTAAATGGCCAAACTTGAACCAAACGAAACATTAGACGTCGCTAGATGAAAGGTCATACAAAAGGCTTTAATCTAAGACCTATTCTGGAACGAGTGGGTATAACTTTCTCTAAAGATATCGGATCAAGTCATTCTTGATGGTTTAAAAGAGAACTTATGGATATACAACTTTCATGAAGACACCGAAGCGAGATTTTGTCATCTAAAGGGCCACAATTGAACTAGACCAAACGCTAGACGTTGCTAGATGAAAGGTCATAAAGAAGGCTTCAATCTAAGACCTATTCTAGAATGAATGGGCATAACTTTCTTTACAGATATCGGATAATGATCATTCTTGATGGCTTAAAAGAGAACTTATGGATATACAACTGTTATGAAGACATTGAAGCAAAATTTTGTCTTCTAGAGGGTCAAAATTGATCTAGAAAAAATGCTAGACGATGTAAGATGAAAGGTTAGACTAAAGGCTTCAAGCTAAGACCTATTCTGGAAGAAATGGGCATAACCTTTTCTATGGATATCTTATCAAGGTCATTCTTGACGGTTTAATAGAGAACTTAAGGATGTACAACAATCGTGAAGACAACGAAGCGAGATTTTGTCATCTAGAAAGTCAAAATTGAACCAGACAAAACGTTAGACGATGCCCGATGAAATAGCAGACAAAAGGCTTCAATCCAAGACCTATTCTTGAACGAATGGGCATAACTTTCTCTATAGATACCTGATCAACGTCATTCTTGACGATTTTAAAAAAATTATGGACATACAAAGTTCATGAAGACACCAAAGCGAGAATTTGTTATCTAGAAGGTCAAAATTGAACAAGACGAAATCCTAGGCGATGCCAGATGAAAGATCAGACAAAAGGCTTCAATCTAAGTCATATTCTGGAACGACTGGGCATAACTTTTTCTATAGATATCGGATCAAGGTCTTTCTTGATGGTTTAGTAGAGAACTTATGGATATACAACTTTCATGAAGACATCGAAGAGAGATTTTGTGTTCTAAAGGGTCAAAATTGAACTAGAAGAAACGCTAGAGGTTGTTAGATGAATGGTCATGCAAAAGGCTTCAATCTAAGACCTATTCTGGAACGAATTGGCATAACTTTCTCTACAGATATCGAATCAAGGTCATTCTTCACGGTTTAAAAAATAACTTACGGATATACAACTTTCATGAAGACACCAAAGCGAGATTTTGTCATCTAGAAGGTCAAAATTGAGCCAGACGAAATGTTAGAAGATACCGGATAAAAGGTCAGACACCAAAGCGAGATTTTGTCATCTAGAAGGTCAATCAAAGACCTATTCTGGAACGATTAGGCATAACTTTCTCTAAAGAAATCGAATCGAGGTCATTCTTGACTGCTTAAAAGAGAACTTTAGATATACAACTGCTATGAAGACATTGAAGAGAGATTGTATCTTATAGACGGTCAAAATTTAACCAAGAAAAATGCTAGACGATGCCAGATGAAAGGTCAGACTAAAAGCTTCAAGCTAAGACCTATTCTGGAAGGAATAGGCATAACTTTCTTTATAGATATCGGATCAAGGTCATTCCTGATAGTTTATAAGAGAACTTAAGGATATTCAACTTTCATGAAGACATCGAAGCGAGATTTCATCATCTAAAGATCCAAAATTGAACCAGACAAAACGCTAGTCGTTGCTAGATGAAAGGTCATACAAAAAGCGTCAATCTAAGACCTATTCTGGAACGAATGGGCATAACTTTCTCTATAGATGTCCGATCAAGGTCATTCTTGATGGTTTAAAAGAGAACTTACGAATATACAACCGTTATGAAGACATTGAATCGAAGTTTTATCTTCTAGAGGATCAAAATTGAACCAAAAAAAACGTTAGACGATGCAGATGAAAGATCAGACTAAAGGCTTCTAGCTAAGACCTATTCTGGAAGGAATGGGCATAACTTTCTTTATATATATCAAATCAAGGTCATTCTTGACAGTTTATAAGAGAACTTAAGCATATATAGCATTTATGAAGACACCGAAGTGAGATTATGTCATTTAAAGGGCCAAACTCAAACTAGACAAAATGCTAGACGTTGCTAGATGAAAGGTCATACAAAAGGCTTCAATCTAGGACCTATTCTAGAACAAATGGGCATAACTTTTTCTATTGATGTTGGATCAAGGTCATTCTTGACGGTTTAAAAGAGAACTTATGGATATACAACTTTCATGAAGACACCAGCAAGTTTTTGTCACCTAATTGGCCACAATTGAACTAAACGAAACGTTAGACAATGCTAAATGAAAGGTCATATAAAAGGCTTCAATCTAAGACCTATTCTTGAATGAATGGGCATAGCTTTCTCCATAGATATTAGATCAAGGTCATTCTAGACGGTTGAAAAGAGAACTTATGATTATACAACTTTCATGAAGACATTGAAGCGATATTTGGTCATCTAAAGGACCACAATTGAACCAGACGAAACGCTAAAGATTGTTAGATGAAAGGTCACACAAAAGGGTTCAATCTAAAACCTGTTCTGGAATGAATGGGTATAACATTCTCTATAGATATCAGAACAAGGTCATTCTTGACGGTTTAAAAGAGAACCTATGGATATACAACTTTCATGAAGACACCAAAGACAGATTTTGTCATCTAGATGGTCAAAATTGAACCAGATGAAATGTCAGACAAAAGCCTTTAGTCTAAGACCTATTATGGAACGAATGATCATAACTTTCTCTATAGATATAGGATCAAAGACATTCTTGACAGTTCAAAAGAAAACTTATGGATATACAGCTTTCATGAAGACACCAAAGCAAGATTTTTTCATCTAGAAGGTCAAAATTGAGCCAGACGAAATGTTAGACGACGCTAGAAGAAATGCCATACAAAAGGCTTCAATGAAAGACCTATTCTGGAATAAATGGGCATAACTTTCTATATAGATATCGGATCCAGGTCATTCTTGATGGTGTAAAAGAGAACTTATGGATATACAACTTTCATCAAGACACCGAAGCGAGATTTTGTCATCTAATGGGCCACAATTGAAAGGTCATACAAAAGGCTTCAGTCTAAGACCTATTATGGAACAAATGGGCATAACTTTCTCTATAGATATCGGATCAAGGTCATTCTTGACGATTTAAAGGAGAATGTATGGATATACAACTTTCGTGAAGAAATCAAAGCAAGATTTTGCCATCTAAAGGGCCACAATTGAACCATACGAAACCTTAGACATTGCTAGATGAGAGGTCATGCAAAAGGCTTCAATGTAAGACCTATTCGGGAACGAATGGGCATAACTTTCTTTATGGATACGGAATCGAGGACAATCTTGACGGTTTAAAAGAGAACTTACAAATATACAACTGTTATGAAGACATCGAAGCGAGATTTTGTCTTCTAGAGGGTCAAAATTGAAAGGTTAGACTAAAGGATTCAATCTAAGACCTATTCCGGAAGGAATGGGCATTACTTTCTTTATACTTATCAGATCAAGGTTATTCTTCACGGTTTATAAGAGAACTTAGGGATATACAACTTTCATGAAGTCACCAAAGCGAGATTTTGTCATCTAAAGGGCCAAAATTGAACCAAACGAAATGCTAGACATTGCTAGATGAAGGTCATGCAAAAGGCTTCAATCTATAACCTATTATGGAATGAATGGGCTTAAATTTTTCTATAGATATCGAATCAAGGTCATTCTTCATGGTTTAAAAGAGAACTTATGGATATACAACTCTGATGCAGACACTAAAGCATAATTTTGTCATACAAAAGGCTTCAATCTAAGATCTAATCTGGAACGAATGGGCATAACTTTTTCTATAGATATCGGATCATGGTCATTCTAGACGGTTAAAAAGAGAACTTATAGATATACATCTTTCATGAAGACACCGAAGCGAGATTTTGTCATCTAGAAGGTGAAAATTGGACCAGACGACATGCTAGACCTTGCCAGATGAAAGGTTAGACAAAAGCCCTCAATCTTAGACCTATTATGGAACGAATGGGCATAACTTTCTTTATAGATATCGGCTCAAGGTCATTCTTGATTGTTTTAAAGAAAATTTATGGATATACAACTTTCATAAAGACACCAAAGCGATATTTTTTCATCTAGAAGGAAAAAATTGAACCAGACGAAACGCTAGACGATCCTAGATGAAATGTCATACAAAAGGCTTCAATTTAAGACCTATTCTGGAATAAATGGGTATAACTTTCTTTATAGATATCGGATCAAGGTCATTCTTGATGATTTAAAAGAACAATTATGGATATACAACTTTCATAAAGACAGTGAAGCAAGATTTTGTCATCTAAAGGGCCACAATTGAACCAAACGAAACACTAGACATTGCCTGATGAAAGGTCATACAAAAGGCTTCAATCCAATACCTAATTTGGAACGAATGGGTATAACTTTCTCTATAGATATCAGATCAAGGTCTTGCTTGATGGTGTAAAAGATAACTTATGGATATAAAACTTTCATGAAGACATCAAAGAGAGATTTTGTCATCTAAAGGGCTACAATCGAACTTGACGAAATGCTAGACATTGCTAGATGAATTGACATACAAAAGGCTTCAATCTAAGACTATTCAGGAATGAATGGGCATAACTTTCTTTACAGATATCAGATCAATATCATTCTTGATGGTTTAAAATACAACTTATGGATATACAACTTTCATGAAGACAACAAAGCTAGATTTTGTCATTTAAAGGGCCAAAATTGAGCTAGACGAAATGCTAGACTTTTCTAAATGAAAGCTCATACAAAAGGCTTCAATCTAAGACCTATTCTGGAACTAATGGGAAAAACATTCTCTCTAGAAATTGGATCAAGGTCATTCTTGACGAATTAAAAGAGAACTTATGGATATACAACTTTCATGAAGACACCGAAGAGAGATTATGGCGTCTAAAGGGTCAAAATTGAAAAAGAAGAAATTCTATACATTGCCAGATGAAAGGTCAGGCAAAAGGCTTGATTCTAAAGCTTATTCTGGAATGAATGGGCATCACTTTTTTTATAGATATCGAAGCAGACGAAACGCTAGACATATTATGATTACAACTTTAAAAGAGAACTTATAGATAAACAACTTTCATGATGACACCAAAGCGAGATTTTGTTATATAGAAGGTCAAAATTGAACCAGACGAAAAGCTAGATGATGCCAGATGAAAGGCCAGACAAAAGATTTTAATCTAAGACATATTATGGAATGAATGGGCATAACATTCTCTGTAGACATCAAAACAAGGTCATTCTTGACGGTTTAGAAGAAAACTTATGGATATACAACTTTCAACAAGACACCAAAGTGAGATTTTACCTTCTAGAAGGTCAAAATTGAACTAGACGAAACGATAGATGATGCTAGATGAAATGTCATACAAAAGCTTCATTCTAAGACCTAATCTAGAACGAATGGGCATAACTTTCTCTATAGATATCGGATCAAGGTCATTATTGATGGTTTAAAAAGAACTTATGGATATACAACTTTCAAGAACACATTGAAGTGAGATTTTGTCATCTAAAGGGCCACAATTGAACCAGACGAAATGCTAGACGTTGCTAGATGAAAGGTCATACAAAAGGCTTCAATCTAAGGTCTATTTTGGAACGAATGGGCATAACTTTCTTTATAGATATCGGATCAAGGTCATTCTTGATGGTTCAAAAGAGAACTTATGGCTATACAACCTTCATGAAGACAACGAAACCAGATTTTGTCATGTAAAGGGATAAAATTGAACCAAACGAAATGCTAGACCTTGCTAGACGAAAGGTCATACAAAAGCCTTCAATCTATGACCTATTCTGGAATGAATGGGCATAACTTTCTCTTTAGATATCGGATCAAGGTCATTCTTAATAGACCGATGGGCATAAAAGAGAACTTATGGATATACAGCATTCGTGAAGATAGCGAAGGGAGATTTGGCGTCTAAAGGGTCAAAATTGAAGAAGAAGAAATGCTATACATTGCCAGATGAAAGGTCAGAGAAAAGGCCTCAATCTGAGACCTATTCTAGAACTAATGGGCATAACTTTCTCTATAGATATCGATTCGAGGTCATTCTTGGTGGTTTAAAAAAGAACTTACGGATATACTACTGTTATGAAGACATCGAAGCGAGATTTTGTCTTCTAGAGGTTCAAAATTAAACCAAAAAAATGCCAGATGAAAGGTCAGACTAAAGGCTTCAAGCTAAAACCTATTCAGGAAGTAATGGGCATAACTTTCTTTATAGATATCGGATCAAGGTCATTCTTGATGATTTATAAGAGAACTTAAGGATATACAACTTTCATGAAGACACTGAAGCAAGATTTTGTCATCTAAAGGGCCACAATTGAACCAAAGAAAATGCTAGACGTTGCTACATGAAAGGGCATACAAAAGGATTCAATCTAAGACCTATTCTGGAATGAATGGGTGTAACTTTCTCTATAGATATCAGATAAAGGTCATTCTTGACTGTTCAAAAGAGAACTTATGGATATACAACTTTCAAGAAGACATCAAAGCAAGATTTTGTCATCTAAAGGTCCATAATTGAACCAGACGAAACGCTAGACGTTGCTAGATGAAAGGTCATACAAAAGGCTTCAATCTAAGACCTATTCTGGAACTAATGGGCATAACTTTCACTATAGATATCAGATCAAGGTCATTGTTG
Organism: Erythroxylum hondense; assembly: GCA_029829435.1. Classification (NCBI taxonomy): domain Eukaryota; kingdom Viridiplantae; phylum Streptophyta; class Magnoliopsida; order Malpighiales; family Erythroxylaceae; genus Erythroxylum; species Erythroxylum hondense. Next base: position 1,058 of record JANKYF010185296.1, on the reverse strand, counting down.
ACAGTTTAAAAGAGAACTTACGGATATGCAACTTTCATGAAGGCAACGAGGCGGGTTTTGGTCATCTAAAGGGCCACAATTTAACAAGACGAAATGCCAGACATTGCTAGATGAAAGGTCTTACAAAAGGCTTCAATCTAAGAGCTATTCTGTACCTAATGGGCATAACTTTCTCTATAGATATCGGATCAAGGTCATTCCTGATGGTGTAAAAGAGAACTTATGGATATACAACTTTCATGAAGACAATGAAGCAAGATTTTATCTTCTTAAGGGCTACAATTGAACCAGATGAAACGCTAGACATTTCTAGAGAAATGATCATACAAAAGGCTTCGATTTAAGACCTTTTCTGAAACGAATGGGCATAACTTTCTCTATAGATATCGGATCATAGTCAGTCTTGATGGTTTAAAAGAGAACTTATGGATATATAGCCTTCATGAAGACATCGAATTGAGATTTTGTCTTCTAAAGGGTCACAATTGAACCAGACGAAACGCTAGACATTGCTGGATGTAAAGTCATACAGAAGGCTTCAATCTAAGACCTATTTTGGAACGAATGGGCATAACTTTCTCTATAGATATTGGATCAAGGTCATTCTCGTTGGTTTAAAAGAGAACTTATGGATATACAACCTTCATGAAGACAGTAAAGCCAGATTTTGTCATCTAAAAGGTCAAAATTGAACCAGACAAAATGTTAGACGATGCTAGACGAAAGGTCATACAAAAGGCTTCAATCTAAGACCTATTGTGGAATGAATAGGCATAACTTTCTCTCTAGATATCGGATCAAGGTCTTTCTTGATGGTTTAAAAGAGAACTTATGGATATAAAACTTTCATGAAGACACTGAAGTGAGATTTTATCATCTAAAGGGCCAAAATTGAACTAAAAAAATTTCTAGACGTTGCTAGTTGAAAGGTCATACAAAAGGCTTCAATCTAAGACCTACTCTGGAATAAATGGGCTTAAGTTTCTCTCTAGATATCGGATCAAGGTCTTTCTTGATGGTTTAAAAGAGAACTTATGGATATAAAACTTTCATGAAGA
>JANKYF010185187.1:0-13175 GCA_029829435.1 Erythroxylum hondense | reverse complement strand
TTAAACTTTGATCTATGTTAAGGATTGGTTTGTGTTGAATATTGTGCCTGAATACATGAAGTCTCATGTATATCAGTTGGATTTTACATTGATTAACCTAATCTGCCTAGTTGTGTTTGATTGAGTTAGTCATGTTTTTATTCGATTGATTTATTGCATTAATCATTTCATAGCATACACTAATGGTTTAAACAAGATTTAGTTAATCGAGTTGATTAATTAAATCTTGGACTTAACGAGTTGTTAAGGTTGAGCTTTCGAAACTTAGTGGATTTCAAACCCGACATTTATTTTGAACGATGATGACCCGAGCCGCATTTTCAGGAGAACTTTAGTTAATTGTTTTCAATCTTAATTATTTCAAATTGTTTATTTTCTGAAAACTTCAAAAATATTTATTTCATACTTTGCTTTCTTTAATTTTAAAGATTACACCAAAACCCCCGTTTTAACTGCTTTCTTGCATAATTCAAACATTAGGTTAGTCTTAGAATCAATTCTGCACTGGTTCCTTGAGAGTCGACCCGAGGTTGCATCCTGTACTGCAATCCTTGGTACAAATTTATTTGACCGATTTCCAAGGATCAATCTTAGGATTGAATGATAAGCCGCGATCATTGGGCCATCTGTCGTGGACTTCATTCAGCAAGTTTTCCGTCAGGAATGTTGGGACCATGCCCTCAATAGCACGCTTCTGGTGCTTATCCCGAAGACCCTGTCTTCGACTCAGGTCTCCCACTTTCGTCCGATCAGCTTGTGTGATGTGTTGTATAAGATCGTCTCTAAAGTTCTAGTGCATCGTCTGAAAGTCCACATGTCCCATTTAACAGCGGCGACCCAGTGTAGTTTTATTCTGGGTCGGCATATTACGGATAATATTATTATAGCCCAGGAGGTGATCCATTCGATGCGGAAGAAATCAAGTAAAACTGGCTACCTGACCATCAAAGTGGACATGGAAAAAGCTTATGATCGCCTGAGGTGGCAGTTTATTCAGGAGACGCTAGAGGATATTGGCCTCCCGGATCAGTTAATTTGGGTCATTATGCAGTGTGTCACGACTACTACTCTTTAGGTGGTGTGGCAAGGTACAGCCTCCATGCAGTTCCGACCTTCGAGGGGTCTCAGGCAAGGGGAACCTCACTCACCTTACCTTTTTATGCTCTGTATGGAGAGATTGGGCCATCTCATTTCAGCAGAGGTGGAAAGGGGGGCTTGGAAACCGATTAAGTTGGGCCGTACAGGCCCTCCTATATCCCACTTGTTCTTTACCGATGAACTGGTCCTCTTCACGGAAGCGGAGGAACGATAGATTCAGCTTATAGCTCATACGTTGGACATTTTCTATAGTGCATCCGGGCAGTAAGTGAGCTAAGCCAAAACTCGTATTTTCTTCTCTAAGAATGTTGCTCGGGAGACTGCGCGACGCCTCAACCAGTAGCTTCATGTTACGAGCATATCAAACTTAGAAAAGTATTTGGGGGTTCCTTTGCTCCACGAGCGTACATCCAGGCGCACCTACCAGTATATCCTGGATTCTGCTCAGTGGAAACTTTTAGGGTGGCGTGCTAGGTTACTATCCCTTGCCGACAGGGTTACTTTGACTCAGTCCGTCCTGTCAGCGCTGCCCCTGTTCACCATGCAAACGGTTCGTCTCCCGTGCCATTTGTGCGATGATCTGAAAAAAATCATGCACACCTTTATCTAGGGTTCCTAGCCTGCTCACAGTAAGATGCACCTGGTAAACTGGGAGTCGGTGTGTAAGCCTAAATCGGAGGGGGGACTGGGCATCAAACGCATTCGGTCTATGAATGATGCGCTCTTGGTCAGGTCCTTAGGGATAAATATCATCTTGATCCCCACCATATTCGTCTCACGCTCTGTCAACCAAGGGCGTCGTCAGTTTGGCAAGGGATTTCGGCGACCTGGCAATGGGTTCGGTAAGGGCTCAAGTGGCAGTTGGGGAACGGGAGGTGGGTGTTATTCTGGATGGATCATTGGCTGTAGGGGTGGGGACCTCTTATTCACGTGGCCTCCTCCTCGATCCCAGATCACCTTCGGTTGGCTACAGTCGTGGACCTCCTTACGGAAGGAGGTGAGTGGCATTGGCCTGCGTTCCAACAGTACCTCCCGTCCTTGGTGTGCTTGGTGATCACGTACTTAGGCCCTATTGATGGGAGTAGGGGGGAGGATAGTCTTATGTGGGGACCTTCCCCCCACGGGGCGTTCACTGTGGCTTCTGCTTATGAGGTTATTGAAGACCGTTCCCCAACCAATCGACACAGATTTTGGGATATCATCTGGAAATGGGGGGGCCCTCAGTGCATTCGATCGTTTCTTTGACTTGTTGGTAAACACCGGCTTCTGACGAACCAACAACGATCCATAAGGCATATTTCCTCTAATAGTAGCTACCATTTCCGTGGGCAGGGGGAGACCACTGCACATGTGGTCTGGGATTATCCTCAAGCTCTTGCTCTCTGGAGTCATTTCCCCCATGCGATGGTGAATGAGACTTTTTTCCAGCAAGAGGTGGACACTTGGTTGACGTGTAACCTCACTCAACAGGCTCAGGTGCAGCAAGAAGCATGGGCCATAGTCTTTGGGGTCGCTTGTTGGTTCCTCTGGAAATGGAGAAACAGTAGCATCTTCGATCCGACTTTTGTTTGGCTAGAGGAGGGGCACAAAGTTATCCTGGATGACGTGGGATGGATTGGCCAAGCCAGGACGATGGAGACGTGTGTGTTTCCAGCTCAAGGCTTACCAGTGGGTACCTGCATCGGGTAACAGAATCCAAAAGCGGGTCGGGTGAAAGTCAATACCAATGGCGCTTCGAACCCCACTTCCCATCGGGCTTCCTCCGGGGGACTGATCCAGGATTACTATGTAGAGTGGTGAGGCGGATTCCAGCAGAACATAGAGTAGGGTTCGCCGGTTATTGTGGAGTTATGGGGGGTCCACTCGGGGCTCAATCTGGCCTAAGACATGGGATTTCGCCAAGTTGTTCTCGAAGTCGACTCTCTTGAGGTTCCTAATCTCCTCTCTGCTCCACTTGGGATTCTGACTGAGTTTTCTGTTTTGGTGACAGGTATATACTAGCTGTTACAGTGGGAGTGGATGGTTCAGCTGCAACACGTGCTCCGGGAAGGAAACCAATGCGCAGACAGCCTCGCTCACCTCGCTGAGGAGTGTCATCCGGGTCTCTCTTTACTGCACGAGCCCCCTTTTGGAGTTTGGGAGATCGTCCGCCGTGATACGCAAGGCACTATGTACCCACAAGCATTAATTTAGTATTGTATTTTCCCTGGTGTAATAAATATATATATATAATATGTTCTCAACCTTTTGGGGACTGAAGCTTGACGAGACGGGAAAGGACCATGAGTAGTGAATACCTGCAACTTCTGGTGAAATTCTTGTAACTTGAGTGGTGAGATCAAACAATTTGCTCCGTGTATCAGAACTAATAACAGGAGGCACCATGCTGATAAAGGATTCATCTTTTGTATACGGTAGATTTAGAATAAAAGGTGATAAGCATGTTTCGTGGTTTTTTTGCATTCGTTTCTCAGGGCGAGGAGATTTGCAGTGCACACGTCGGCGTTTTGTGGGACTATAGCGTCCTTGGACCCGGAGGGTCCTCTGGCGAAGAAGGGTCGTACAAGAAAATGGGAGCTCTATCCTTCCTAGCTTAAGACATCCTACATGGCGGCAGTTACCGGAGGAATGACAGAGGGCGATGACGCGATGCAGAAGGGCTGGCTGGGCGAGACTCAGGTTGAAGTTGAAGAAGGGGACATCACGCCCGTTGTCGGGGAACAGGGTGGCAGCATCCTCCTCTCCGAAAGCCTCAAATACAAACTAGACAAGCAGTGGGAGAGGGTGGTTATCCTAAAAGTGCTGGGCAGAAGGGTGGGCTTCTCTATTTTAAGTAACCGTTTATAGGCTCTGTGGAAGCTGCGGGGAAGGATGAAGATGGTGGACTTGGAAAATGAGTTTTTTCTAGTTAAATTTCAAGAAGAGGGAGACTACTTCAAGGTCCTTACGGAGGGTCCTTGGGTGGGCTCCGGGCAAGTGGTAGCTGTGCAGCGCTGGAGCCCATCCTTTCGTCCCTTCCAAGCCACGGTTACCAGAGCAGTAGTTTGGATTAGAATTCCCAACCTACCTATCTCACGTTATCACCCCCGTATCCTATATGCATTGGGAGACTTAGTTGGAACTACAATCTGTCTGGATGAGGAGACGTTACTTGGCAACAGGGGTAAATTCGCCCGTATCGCCGTGGAAGTTGATCTGTACCGACCGCTAACGCCAAACGTTAAGCTGGATGGGGAAACACTCCTCGTCTCCTACGAGGGCCTTCCCCAAGTATGTATTAAGTGTGGCGTCCTCGGACATACTCCTACTGCTTGTGCCAAGGCTACTTCTTCAGTGACGTTCGGTGTTACACCGATGAGCAACAATGGAGCAGTTAGAACCGAGCAGGGAGGACCGTTTGAGGAGACAGGAGGGCAGCAGACTCAAGAGACATCTAACGAGTATGGGCCGTGGACGCATGTGCACAGGCGGCATCCAAGACCATCGACGGGACAAGGGCAGGCAAGGGAGCGTCTCACGCAGGTGGGGAAATCAACTGGGGGATCTCATTTTGCAGCCTTATTAAATGACGTTACTGTAGCAGAGGAGGTGGCTTCAGATTCCACACGCACAGCTATAGGCTCTCTTGTTGGCATGGGACAAAAAATTAACGTGTTCAATTTCCAAGGAACTGGCCCACTTCCATCACAGTCAGGGATTTTCAAGACCACCGGGCGGACCCGTAGCTCTACCCAGGGAGCTAAGGGCAAAAGTTTACTAGCACCATCGATGCCCCGGCGTGACCAGCGCCTGCCCAGTGCGGACCTGACTACGGTCACTGCCCCGAGTTCCTCCATTCGCCTAAAACCCACGACCTCTGATCGAGACCTTGTTGTCACCATCCCGTCCCACTCTAAAATGATCTGTGATAACCAGATCATCGTGGATCAGATTCAGGAGCTAGCGAGAGACCCCCAGGGTCTGGAGGGGGTGGAGGAACCCAGGATCGTTCCTGACACCCATGCCCTTCCCCCTACCGAATCGCCAGATGTTGTGATGGCTTTAGAAGGACGGGAGGATTCCCCAGGCCTTTGCCCGGCTCAAACTGAGGTTCTGGTCCCCATTTTTGGGGAGTCCGAGGATGTTGCCGACAAGAGTCTGAGGGCTGACCCATAGTAGGGCTCCTTTTTCCTCGTTATGTCGATTTTATTCTGGAATTGTCAAGGAGCAGGAGGGGCTCAGTTTTATGCCGTCCTACGAAACTACATTCGTAGTTATAAGCCAGGCATGCTGGCTTTGATGGAACCCCGGATTAGTGGAGTTCGGGCCCAGGATGTTATTCGTACCCTCGAGTATGATTTCTCTTTTCGAATAGAAGCGGAAGGCTTTTCTGGCGGTATTTCGCTCCTGTGGACCGGAGCCTTTGATATCTCTGTTGTTATTGCTCATAGGCAATTCTTATATGCTAACGTTACTTTTAGAGCTCTTTCTTTTGATCTTACTATAGTGTATGCTATTATGCAAGTGGCGTCACAGTCCCTTCTTTGGTTCGCACTCACTTGGATTGACAACTCTCGCTCCAAACCATGGCTCGTGGGGGGCGATTTCAACGCTAAGCTGGAACTCTCGGACAAACGGGGAGGTTCCCAATCGGCCCCAGTTGTGAGTCGGCGGTTTCAGGATTGGGTCCATCAGTGTGGGCTCCATGATTTAGGCTACTTAGGGTCTCAATTCACTTGGCGGCGGGGCTAGGTCCAAGCTCGACTCGATAGGGTGTTAGGTTCGTCTGACTGGGTCCACCAGTTCCCTCATACGTTCAATCAGCATCTCCCCTTCCTCGGCTCCGACCATCGTCCTATGCTTCTTCGGTTCGTCCCGCCTCCGCCGCAGTGCCAAGGAGCACCGCCCTTTCGATTCTAGAATGCTTGGTTAACTCATTCGGGCTTTCTGGTAGTGGTTAACGAGGCCTGGCACCCAGTGGGGGGAATCTGAGTCACTCTTTAACCCAACTCTCAAGCCACCTTCAGCGCTGGAACCGTCGAGAGTTCGGCAATATATTCTACTGGAAGAAGAAACTTGTTACCCGTTTGGAAGGGATCTAGTGAGCTATGTCGGCAGGTGCTCCAGACTCGTTGCTGGAGTTGGAGGACAAGCTTAGCAGAGTTATTACAGGTCCTGTGTGAGGAGGAACTGTTTTGGCACCAACAGGCACGCTGTGACTGGATTTCTAGAGCTGACCGCAACACCAAATATTACCACACGGTCACCTTTTCTAAAAGGCGAAAGTTGCGCATCGAGTCTCTTACCGATTCTGCTGGTCATCGAGTTTCTGATCCGGCACAATTGCGTACTCTTGTTAACGATTTTTTCGTCCAACTTTATAGTCTGGACGAAGGGCATTCCGAGCCATTCCCCATCATCGGGGCCTTCCCACCCCTTTCTGAGGATCAGGTTCAGGACCTTAGCATTCCTGTTCAGGCTACGGAGGTCTCTAGTGCTCTTTTTGCGGTGAATCCTAACAAAGCCCCTAGCATCGATGGTTTTAATGTCCACTTCTTTCAGACACAATGGCGAACGGTTGGGCCCGATGTTGTTTCCTTCATTCAGCAATTTTTCTGCAAGGAATGTTGGGACCAAGACCTTAATAGCACGCTTCTGGTCCTTATACTGAAGACCCCTTCTCTGACTCAGGTCTCCCACTTCAGGCCGATCAGCTTATGTAACGTCTTGTATAAGATAGTTTCCAAAGTCCTTGTACATCGCCTGAAAGTTCTCATGACACATTTAACAGCGGAGACCCAATCCAGTTTTATTCCGGGCCGGCATATTACAGATAATATTATCATTGCCCAAGAGGTGATCCACTCTATGAGGAAGAAAACGGATAAAACCGGCTACCTGGCCATAAAAATGGATCTGGAGAAAGCGTATGATCGTTTGCGTTGGCAGTTTATTCAGGAGACGCTGGAGGATATTGGCCTTCCGGCGAATTTCATTTGGGTCATTATGAAATGTGTCACGACTACTTCTCTTCGTGTGCTTTGGCAATGGTCTGCGGCGCCGCCGTTCAGGCCTTCGCGTGGTATCAGGCAAGGGGACCCTCTTTCCCCTTATCTTTTTGTTCTCTATATGTAGAGACTGGGGCACCTCATTAGGAAGGAGGTGGGCCGGGGGGCTTGGAAACCGATTCAGCTGGGACGCACGGGCCCTCCTATATCCCACCTATTCTTTACTGATGATCTTGTGCTCTTCGCGAAAGCAGAGGACAGTCAAATTCAGATGATAGCTAGAACGTTGGACACTTTTTGCTATGCTTTCGGGAAGCAAGTGAACAAAGCCAAAACTCGGATTTTCTTCTCTAAAAATATGTCTCGGGAGACTGCACGACGCCTAAGTCAAGGGCTTCAGGTCGCCTACATGACTAATCTCGGCTGGTATTTGGGGGTTCCTTTGATCCATGAGCGGACGTCCAGGCGAACTTACCAGTATATCCTAGATAATGCTCAGCGGAAACTTACAGGGTGGAGCGCTAGGATGCTATCATTAGCAGGCCGGGTTACTTTAGCTCAGGCCGTCCTTTCAGCGTTGCTCATGTATACCATGCAAATGGTGTGGCTTCCACTCCGATTGTGCGACGACCTGGAAAAACTCATGCGCTCCTTTCTCCGGGGGTCCTCCCCTGCTCTCCGTAAGGTTCACTTGGTCAACTGGGCGTCAGTCTGTCAGCCTAAAGCAGCAGGTGGCCTGGGCATCAAACGCATACGAGCTATGAACAATGTGCATCTGGCGAAATTGGGTTGGGGTCTGCTCACGAACCCCACGGCTCTCTGGGTTCAGGTCCTTCGGGCTAAATATCGCCTTGATACCACTCATATTCCTCTCATCCTATCTCGACCCGGGGCGTTGTCTGTTTGGAAAGGGATTTTGACCTCCTAGCAATGGCGTCCGACAAGGACTCACTTGGTCTTTGGGGAATGGGAGAAGGGCGTTATTTTGGTTGGATCCTTGGCTGGATAGGTGGGGGTCCCTTATTCACGTGGCCTCCTCTCCTATCCCGGCTCGCATTCGGTTGGCTACCATAGTGGACCTCCGTTCAGAAGACGGCGGTTAGCTTTGGTCTGAATTCCAGCAGCACCTCTCGTCCACAATTTGCTTGGCAATTGTGAACTTTGGCCCTATTAAAGGGAGTCGGGGGCAGGATAGCCTCCTGTGGGGACCTTCCCCCCACGGGAGGTTCACTGTGGCTTCTACTTATGAGGTTATCGAGGACCTCTCCTCTGACAATGGGCACAGATTGTGGGAGATCATCTGGAAATGGTAGGGTCTGCAGTGCATTCGATCGTTTCTTTGGCTTGTTGCCAAATGCAGACTCCTGACTAGCCACCAGCGTGTGTCTCAGCATATGGCTACCGATAGTAGCTGTAATTTTTGTGGGCAGGAAGAGACCGTTGGCTATGTGGTCCGGGACTGCCCTCGAGTTTAGGCTCTCTGGAGGCATTTTCCTCAGGAGGTGGTGGATAGGTCCTTTTTCCACCAGGAGGAGGACACTTGGTTGTTGTGTAACCTCACGAAGCAGGATTTGTTTCAGTAGGAAGCGTAGGCCACGGTCTTTGGGGTCGCTTGCTGGTTCCTCTGGCAATGACAGAACCACAGTCTTTTCGAGCCGACTTTTGTTTGGCCAGTTAAGGGGCACCATGCTATTATAGACTACGCAGGGTGGATTGCCTGAGCCTAGATGATGGAGAAGTGTGTGTTTCCCGCTCAGGGCCTCCCAGTCGGTGCTTTAGTCAGGTGGCAGAAGCCAGAGGTGGGTTGGGTGAAAGTCAATTCTGATGGTGCTACGAACCCCACATCAAGCAGGATTTCCGCTGGGGTTTTGATTCTGGATTGCAATGGGGAATGACGAGGCAGGTTCCTGCGAAAGCTCGATACGGGTTCGCCGCTAGCTGCGGAGATGTGGGGGGTGCTCTCAAGTCTTCAACTAGCTTGGGACTTGGGCTATCGACAAGTGGTAATAGAAGTAGACTCCCTTGAGGTTATCAATCTTCTTTCTGCTCCATTCGTGGATTTGAATGAACTTTTGGTTTTGGTGACAGGTATCCAGACACTCTTGAGAGTGGACGATTCGGATGCAGCACGTATTCAGGGAACCCAACCAATGCGCAGACAGCCTGGCTCGACTCGCTGGGATGTGCAGCCTGGGCCTTTCTATCTTACACGAGCCCCCCTTTAGAGTTCAGGAGATCATCCGCCGAGATGCGCAAGGCGCCATATACCCCAGGGGTTTAACCTAGTGTTTTGTAGTTAGTTTTCCTCTTGTAATTAAAAAAAAAGAATAAAACGGCATGGGCTACTAGAAAATGGTGACTTCCAGGTACTATGCCATCTTTACTTCCAAGCAAAAAAAAAAGTTTGTGTGCAAAGAAACATGATTCAATGGTCAATATAGAGCCTCACGGTCAGGTTTCTGAAAACATTTATTTTTAAAGATCCATTTTGTTTTTGACAGATCAAAGATTCAGTCTCTGTTGTTAAAATTGAACCTTTGTCTAACTTGGAAAAGATTGAGACAGACGGAAAGGAGCACTTATAAGACAAAGCTCTATTTTTCCTCACTGTAGATTGAATCTGATCTGGTTGACTACCACAAAATTGGGGCTTTGTCGTCATCAAAGGTTCAATGAACTTACCTTTTGAAATGGATTTTACAACAACAGGTAATACAAAAGCACGATTTATGTCAGCTAGAAAAATGAAGAAAATCGGTAACATAATTGACATTAAATTTAACTAAAGAAGTTGCATTGAATTGTTGCATCTGTAGCCTACGGAGCTTTTTAACGTTTTATAGGTTATTCTATTTCTATGCGTTGATAAGAATCTAATGAGTTAAGTCTCAAAGGTGTGGCCACATTTGCTCCAATTTTTAGTTAAATTTATTGTTTGATAGAATTATCAATTTGTTAAATAATTTATTTATTATATGTACTTTGTGATTTTTTTAAATGTTAAAATAAATAGATTAAACACCTAAAAAAGGAGAATTCAAAGCTATGCTTGAAATAATTTTACATGACTTATTCCATGGTTCGACAATCCTGATATCAATCTATAACAATAATTGTTGGTCAGTGACATTACAAGGTAAAGAAAATAACGATGTGAAACCATAATGGAAAAAGAGCTATAGATTGAGGGGATCTCTCAAAATTAGTTAAGCTGTCATAAGTTTAAAGAGTTCCGATTAGTACACATATGAGGGATAAGTAGTTATAGTAGGATAAAGGAGAAACATCCCAGTGGATATTCATTTCTAAAGGTTGATCCTCGATGAACTTAGTTTTCAATTAAGGTTGAGAGGAAGGTTCCTCCTAAATATCATATTCACTCGGCAGTCTAAATGAATTCTATTGACAAAACTAATCAATTGATTGTAAATTGGCTTATAGTTTGGATATATTTTTCATCACTTTGAAATATTTTTAAGTTTCCTTCTTGAAATTAAAGATGGCATAAAGAAAAATTTACAAAGAAAATTATTGCATTTGAAGAGGATATGATTTAATATTTCAAGCATCTATTCATAAAGCCTATAGCCAATGTTATTAAGTGGAGATCCTTCTATTTCATTCATATTTGTCGGTCTTTGGTTGATTTATAACTAAAGAGTAAATGAAACATTCAATATTTTGTTTGAACTACATAAATTTCCTCTCAGGTACAGGTTATAGGGGTTCTTTGAATAATATTATAAAGGATTTCCTTGTGAAACTTTTAGCATTGTGTCTCATTCAAATGAATGTTTCTTCTATAATGAAATTTAAATTAGAGCTTAATGTGGAGTCCTTGAAGCTTGAGAAATCTCTATGGTTGTGTATTTCACTCATTTCCTAATATATGACCTTTATCTTTTCCTAAACTGGTATAATGTATTTCAAGTAGTTGAAGTCTGGGATTAGATTAAGAGGTCTAAGGTTATTCCAATAGTCAAATAAGAAGCTAATGTTTTGACCATTACCAAATAACATCCTTGTGTCCTTTCTAATGATATTCCTCATCTATGACAATTAATTGGTAGTCCTTAAATTGTCAGCTTTAGCTTGGACATAGTAGAAGCTCTCTCCTTTGAGAAATTTTGTGTGCTTTCATTTGACCCAAAAATAATCCATTTTTAAGAATAAAAAGTATTAAAACCAAGGACTGGACTCGTAATAAGTCGTTTGCATAGTGAAAGAGTCTGCATCATTAGAACACTTATAGGCATCTCCTATAGAAACCACAATTGAAGTGCCCCATTGCATTACACATAAATAGTGTTAGTTTATGCCCCATAGCCAATCGATTGGTTGTAGTTTAGTGACAAAATAATTAATAAAGTCATTCTTTATCTTTATGTATTAATTACATTTAATAATGTAATACTAAAGGTAAAATCCTATAATAATTATTGTATAACTGAAATTATAGTGAGATTATAATTATGATATTCAATTTAAAATTTTGAGTTCTTAAATGTTCCTAGTTATAGTTTCATCAAGACTAGATATTGATGAAACGGTAAATTAGCACATATTATGTTTCTTTCTTATGAAGAAAGTAACTAATTTTATAAATTAAAGTATAGAAATACTTAAACAAATTTGTGGGGGTTTATTAGAGAATATGTCATTGAACTGACCTAACTATGAGAATTCCAAATCAAATATTATTTATATGTCTATGGATTTACTTATAATGATGGTTATATAATTGATCCTTAGATTGCCAAGGTATCTCATATGAGAATTGCCATCTTTTGATGCTATTTATGAACTATTTTAGGATAATTCAGTTAGTAGTACTTGGATGCAGCATGAAAGTGTAACATCCCACCCCCTCCTGCAAGGGTAAAATGGTAAAATTGGCATAGGATGAGATTAATAGGGAATAATTAGTACTGTTCATGCATAATAGGATTGATACACAGTATCAATTGTGTACATGGAATTTCGGTATATGCATTCATGATAATTCCCGGTAATTGGGCCTAAAGCAATTTTATTGTGATTAACGTGGTTAATGGGTTTGGAAAAATATTCTGAGTGCGCTATTAAGCGTTATAGATTTTAAGGGATTTTCAGGAATTTTTCTGGAATTTTCCGGAGAAAATTCCCGGACCGGCAAAATCGCCGGTAACTGGCCTAAACATGTTTTGGGGTAGAAAAGGTGATTTTCGTGATTGAAAAATTATTTGGAGTGCACTGTTACATGTTTTATAATTTTGGGGAATTTCATTAATTCTCAGAAAAATAATTCGGGGAAAATTCCCGGAAATTTCCGGACCGGACAAATCGCCAAGTGGCGAACCGGTCGATTTTCGGTAGCGAAAATTTGCTATCCAATGGCACTGTCATATTGGGTATACTATGTTGGAATTGAAATTAGGGTCATTGGAATTGATTGGGTTAATTTTGGACTAGGTTTAATTGATTAAAGTATTAATATGTTGACTTTTCCTCACCATTTGTTTAACTAATCATATAATGCCACCTTGCCTCCATTTAATGCTTTCTTACCTCTTAATTTTCGGTGATGTTGTCTATAAAAAGATGGAAAGAATGAAGTATTTGATTGAAACTCCTCCACCACCGAAAATTGGATTTGATTAAAGAAAGAGTTTGTTGACTTTTCTTTCTCATGTAACCAATGATCTCTTTCCATCTTTCTCCTTCATTTAATGTCCATTTAAGGCTTTTATTGGCTTTGCCTAGTGATGCCCACGTTGATACCTTAATCAAGTGATGAAAGAGGACTTTTGGAATGGCTTTTACTTTTCATCCGAAACTCTCTTCTCCTCCCTCTTCATTTAACTTTCGTTTATCCTCCAACTTAAGTGCTTTGTCTTCAAACTTAAACCTCCTACATCCTTATATGCTTGTAAACTCAAACCTTCTACCTCCTTACCATGTATGAGGATTAGGGAGTAGAGAAAGTGGAGGAGTAGGTGTAGTATGGAAGAGGGGAGAACTTGATTAGGTAAGCTTTTATTTTAAGCTTTGATTGTTTATTTAATGAATTATAGTTATTAGATGCATTCATTTGGTGTTATGGTGCATTAA
>JANKYF010185152.1:0-13192 GCA_029829435.1 Erythroxylum hondense | reverse complement strand
TTTTTGTGTCGTTTTAAGAACGTTTTCAAAAAAATCACAGAATGTGCATTTTCTTGACATTTTATGCACGTTTTTTGAATGGGCATTTCCAAAAAAAACAAAAAACATCACAAAAATGCGCAATCAGAAAACGTGCATAAAACGTCACGAAAATGCACTTTCTGGGACTTTTTTTGGAAACGTCCAAAAAACGTCACGATAATGCACAGTCAAGAATGTGCATAAAACATCACAAAAATGCAAATTCTGTGACGTTTATTGGAAACGTGCATAAAATATCACGAAAACGCACATTCAAAAAAGAGCATAAAACGTCATGAAAATGCACATTTTGTGACATTTTTTGGAAATGTGTATAAAACGTCAAAAAATGCAAATTTTGTGACGTTTTTTGAAAAAGTGCATAAATGTCACGAAAATGCACAATCTGCGATGCTTTTTGAAAACATACATAAACCGTCACGAAAATGTACATTCAAAGAAGATGCATAAAACGTCACGAAAATGCACATTCTGCGACGCTTTTTAGAAATTTGCGTAAAACGTCACAAAAATGCACATTCTGCAACAGTTTTTTAAAACGTGCATAAAACATCACAAAACGCACATTCTGTGACGATTTTTGGAATCGTGCATAAAATGTCATGAAAATGAACATTCAAAAAATGTGAATAAAGCGTCACGAAAATGCACATTCTGTGATGTTTTTGAATGGTGCATAAAACGTCATGAAAATACACATTCAAAAAACGTGCATGAAATGTCAAGAAAATGCACATTTTGGGATGTTTTTTTGGAAACGTGCAAAAATTGTCACGAAAATACGCATTCAAAAAACATGCGTAACATGTCATGAAAATGCACATTCAAAAAACGTGCATAAAATGTCACGAAAATGCACATTCTGTGACATTTTTATGAAACGTGCATAAAACATCATAAAAATGCACATTAAAAAAACTTGCATAAAACGTCATGACAATGCACATTCTGTGACATTTTCGGAAACGTGCATAAAATGTCACAAAATGCACATTCTGTTACAATTTTTGGAAACGTGCATAAATTCTGTGACATTTTTTGGAATCATGCATAAAAAGTCACAACAATGCACATTCTGTGACATTTTTGGAAACGTGCATAAAATGTTACAAAAATACACATTCAAAAAACGTGAATAAAATGTCGCAAAAAGTCACATTCTGTGACATTTTTTGGAAACGTGCGTAAAACTTCTTCAAAATGCACATTTTGTGACGTTTTTGGAAACGCAGATAAAACGTGCATAAAATGCACATTGTGTGATGATTTTTCGGATATGTTCATAAAACGTCATGAAAATGCACATTCTATGACATTTTTCAGAAATGTGCATAAAACGTCACGAAAATGTACATTCAAAAACATTTCGTGACGCACGATCAAAAAATGTACATTCAAACAATGTCATAAAATGTACATTTTTTGAACAAAAATGTACATTAAAAAATGTGCATAAAACGTCACGAAAATGCACATTCTGGGACGTTTTTTGGAAAAGAGCATAAAATGTCATGAAAATACACAATCAAAAAACGTGCATAAAATGTCACAAAATTGCAGATTCTGCGACGTTTTTTGGAAATATGCATAAAACGTCACCAAAATACACATTCTATGACTTTTTTTAGAAACGTACGTAAAACGTCATGAAATTGCACATTCAAAAAACATGCATAAAACATCACGAAAATGCACATTCTGTGACTTTTTTTAGAAATGTGCATAAAACATCGAAAAATGCACATACCGTGATGTTTTTTAGAAACAGGCATAAAAAGTCACAAAAATGCACATTCTGCGATATTTTTTGGAAACGTGCACCAAATGTTATAAAACATGCACATTCAAAAAGCATGCATAAAATGTCACAAAAAGTCACATTCTGCAACATTTTTTGGAAACGTGCATAAAACGTCATGAAAATACACAATTTGTGACGTTTTTGGATATGCGCATAAAATGTTGAAAAATGAACATTTTGTGACTTTTTTGGAAACGTGCATAAAAATTCACAAAAATGCACATTCTGTGACAATTTTTGAAACGTGCATAAAACTTTACAAAATGCACATTCAAAAAATGTGCATAAAATGTCACAAAAAGTCCCATTCTGCGACGTTTTTTGGAAACGTGCATAAAACATCCGAAAATGCACAATCAAAAAACGTGCATAAAACATCACGAAAATGTACATTATGTGATTTTTTGGAACGTGCGTAAAATGTCAAAAAAATGGGCATTCTGTGACATTTTTTTAGAAACGTGCATAAAATGTCACGAAAATGCAAATTCAAAAAATGTACCTAAAACGTAAGAAAAGTGCACATTCTGCGATGTTTTTTGGAAACGTGCATAAAATGTCACGAAAGTGCACAATTAAAAAACGTGCATAAAATGTCACAACAAGGGACATTTTGTGATGTTTTTTGGAAACGTGCATAAAACGTCACGAAAATGCACATTCTGTGACTTTTTATGGAAACGTGCATAAAGCATCATGAAAAGGCATATTGAAAAAACGTGCATAAAACTTCACAAAAATTCACATTCTGCGATGTTTTTCGGAAACGTGAGTAAAACGTCACAAAAATGCACATTTTGTGACATTTTTTGGGAACGTCCATAAAACGTCACGAAAATGCACATTCAATAACTATGCATAAAACATCACGAAAATGCACATTCTGTGATGTTTTTTGGAAACGTGCTTAAAACGTCACAAAAATGCATATTCTGTGACATTTTTCGAAAACGTGCATAAAACGTCTCAAAAATGCAAATTAAAAAATGTGTATAAATCGTCACAAAAATGCACATTCTCCAACGCTTTTCGGAAATGTGCATAAAATGTCACAAAAATGCACGATAAAAAAGTGCATAAACTGTCACAAAAATGCACATTCTGTCACAAAAATGCACATTCTGTGACGTTTTTTGGAAATATGAATAAAACGCCACCAAAATGTACATTCTGTAACTTTTTTTAGAATCGTACGTAAAACATCATAAAATGTACATTCAAAAAAATGCATAAAACGTCACCAAAATGCACATTCTGTGACTTTTTTCGAAACGTGCACAAAACGTCACGGAAATGCACATTTTATGACTTTTTTGGAAACGTGCATAAAGAGTCACAAAAATGCACATTCTGTGACGTTGTTTGGAAATGTGCATAAAACGTCACAAAAATGCACATTCAAAAAACGCGCATAAAACATCACAAAAATGCACATTTTGCGACATTTTTTGGAAACGCCCATAAAACGTCACGGAAATGCACTTTCAAAAAACGTTCAGAAAACGTCCTGAAAATGAGCATTCTGTGATGTTTTTTGCAAAACGTGTGCAAAACGTCACAAAAATGCACATTCTGTGGCATTTTTTGGAAACGTGCATAAAATGTCACGAAAATGCACATTCAAAAAATGTGCATAAAACATCAGAAAAATGCACATTCTGTGACGCTTTTTGCAAACGTGTATAAAATGTCACAAAAATGCACAATGAAAAAACGTGCATAAAATGTCACAAAAATGCACATTCGGTGATGTTTTTTGGAAACGTGCAAAAAACGTCACAAAAATGCACATTTTGTGACGTTTTATGCAAGTTTCCAAACAACGTCACCTAATGTGCCATTTTTTGGAAATGCAAGTTCAAAAAATGTGCATAAAACGTCACAAAAAATGCACATGATGTGACGTTTTTTGGAAACGGGCATAAAACGTCACGAAAATGCACATTTTGTGACATTTTTTGGAAACGTGCATAAAACATCATGAAAAAGCACAATAAAAAAACATGCATAAAATGTCAAAAAAATGCACATTTTGTGACTTTTTTGGAAAGGTGCATAAAACATGATGGAAATGCGCACTAAAAAAACCTGCATAAAACGTCAAGAAAATATATGTTTTCAACAAACGTATATAAAACGTCACGAAAATGCACATTTTGTGACATTTTTTTGGAAATGTGCATAAAACGTCACAAAAATGTACATTCAAAAAACGTCACAAAAATGCACAATCGGTGGCATTTTTTGGAATCGTTCACAAAACGTCACAGAAATGCACATTCAAAAAATGTGTATAAAACATCATGAAAATTCACGTGCTGCGACCTTTTTTGGAAACGTGCGTAAAACGTCACGAAAATGCACATTTTGTGACTTTTTTTGGGAAACGTGCTCAAAACATCACAAAAATGTACATTCAAAAAACGTGCATAAAACATCACGAAAATGCACATTCTGTCATGTTTTTTGGAAACGTGCATAAAACATAAAAAAATGGACATTCTGTGAAGTTTTTTGAAAACGTTCATAAAAAGTCGTGAAAAAGCAAATGTAAGAAACGTACATAAAACGTCACAAAAATGCACATTATTTGACATTTTTCACAAAAATGCACATTATTTGACATTTTTTGGAAACGTGCATAAAACGTCACGAAAATGCACATTCAAAACGTGCCTAAAATGTCACAAAAATGGACATTTTGTGTCTTTTTTGGAAAAGTGCATAAAACGTCACGAAAAGGCACATTCTGTGACTTTTTATGGAAACGTCCGTAAAACCTCATGAAAATGCACATTAAAAAAACATGCATAAAACGCCACGAAAATGGACATTCTGTGACTTTTTGGAAACGTGCATAAAACGTCGAAAAAATTCAAATTCTGTGACTCTTTTGGAAACGTGCATAAAACGTGACGAAAATGCACATTCTATGATATTTTTTGGAAAAGTGCTTAAATTGTCACAAAAATGCGCATTCAAAAAATGAGCATAAAACGTTACGAAAATGCACATTCTGCGACGATTTTTGGAAAAGTGCATAAAATGTCACAAAAATGTACAATCAAAGAACATGGATTTTTGTGACTTTTTAAGCACTTTCGCAAAAAAAGTCACAGAATGTGCATTTTTTGGGACATGTTATGCACACAAAAACGCACATTCTGTGATGTTTTTGGAAATGTCCATAAAACGTCGAAAAAATGTACATTCTGTGACTTTTTTTGAAAACGTGCATAAAATGTCACAAAAATGCACATTCTGTGACATTTTTTGGAAACAGACATAAAACGTCACAAAAATGCACATTAAAAAAATGTGCACAAAATATCACGAAAAGTCACATTCTGCGACGTTTTTTGGAAACGTGCATAAATCGTCACGAAAATGCACATTAAAAAAATGTGCATAAAACGTCACAAAAATGCACATTCTATGATGTTTTTCGGAAACGTGGATAAAACGTCACAATAAAGCACATTCTATGACATTTTTTGGAAACGTCCATAAAAAGTCAAAAAAATGCACATTCAAAAATCGTGCATAAAACATCAAGAAAATGCACATTCTGCGACGATTTTTAGAAACGTGCATAAAATGTCATGAAAATGTACAATAAAAAAACGTGCATAAAATGTTACAAAATGGACATTCTATGACTTTTTTTGGAATCGTGCATAAAACGTCATGAAAATGCACATTCAAAAAAGTGTATAAAACATCACAAAAATGCAAATTCTGTGATGTTTTTTGGAAACGTGCATAAAACGTGACGAAAATGCACATTTTGTGACATTTTTTGGAAACATGCATAAAACGTCACGAAAATGCACATTTAAAAAATGTGCATAAAACGTCACTAAAATGCACATTCTGCGTAGTTTTTTGGAAAAGCGCATAAAATGTCACGAAAATGCACAATCAAAAAACGTGCATAAAATGTCACAAAACTGCACATTCTGCGACGTTTTTTGGGAACATGCATAAAACATCACGAAAATGCACATTCTGTCACTTTTTTTGGAAATGTGTGTAAAACGTCATGAAAATGCAATTTCAAAAAACATGCATAAAACGACAAGAAAAGTCATGAAAATGCACATTCAAACTTGCGTAAAATGTCATGAAAATTCACATTAAAAAACGTGCATAAAACGTCACAAAAATACACATTCTGTGACGTTTTTTGGAAACGTGCATAAAACATCGAAAAATGCACAATCTTTAACGTTTTTTGGAAACGTGCGTAAAAAGTCACAAAAATGCACATTCTGTGACATTTTATGGACACGTTCATAAAACGTCCCAAAAATGCACATTTAAAAGCGTGTATAAAACGTCACGAAAATGCATAATCAAAAAAGTGCTCAAAATGTCACAAAAATGCACATTCTGTGACCTTTTTTGGAAACATGGATATAACTTCACGAAAATGCACATTCTTTGACTTTTTTTGGAAACGTGCATAAAAAGTCATGAAAATGCACATTCAACAAACATGCATAAAACGTCACGAAAATGCACATTCTTTGACGTTTTTCGAAAACGCATATAAAACATCACAAAAATTCATATTTTGCGATGTTTTTTGTAAACGTGAATAAAACGTCACGAAAATGCATATTCTGTGACTTTTTTTGGAAATGTGCATAAAAATCACAAAAATGCATATTCAAAAAATGTGCTTAAAACGTCGTCACGAAAATGCACAATCAAAAAACGTGCATGAAAATCCAGAAAAATGCACATTCTGTGATGCGTTTTGGAAATGTACGAAAAACGTTAGAAAAATGGACATTTTGTGACGTTTTTTGGAAACGTGCATAAAACGTCACGAAAAAGTGCATAAAACGTCAAGAAAATGCACATGCTGGGATTTTTTTTGAAACGTGCATAAAACATCACGAAAATGCACATTTAGTGACATTTTTTTGGAAACATTCATAAAACATCACAAAAATGCACATTAAAAAAACGTGCATAAAACGTCAAAAAAATGCACATTTTTTGACATTTTTTAGAAACATGCATAAAATGTGATGGAAATGCACATTCAAAAAACGTACATAAAACATCACGAAAATGCACATTCAAAAAACATGCGTAAAACATTACGAAAATGCACATTCTGTGACGTTTTTTGGAAACTTGCATAAAACTTCACAAAAAATGCACATTCTGTGACATTTTTTGAAAAAGTGTATAAAACGTCACGAAAATGCAAATTCAAAAAATGTGCAAAAAATGTCGTGACAATTCACTTTCTACGATATTTTTTGGAAAAGTGCATAAAATGTCACGAAATTACACATTCAAAAAACGTGCATAAAAAGTCATGAAAAGTCACATTCTTTGATGCCTTTTAGAAACATTCATAAAACGTCACAAAAATGCACATTTTGTGACATTTTTCGGAAACGTGTGTAAAATGTCACAAAAAGTCACATTCTGCGATGTTTTTTAGAAACGTGCATCAAACATCACGAAAATGCACATTCAAAAAATGTGTTTAAAATGTCGCGAAAATGCGCATTCAAAAAACGTGCATAAAACGTGATGAAAATGCACATTTTTTGATGTCTTTTAAAAACGTACATAAAACGTCACAAAAATGCACATTCTGTGATGTTTTTTTGAAACGTGCAAAAAATATCACGAAAATGTACAATCAAAAAAGTGTATAAAACGGCACGAAAATTGACATTCTTTAACATTTTTTGGAAATGTGCATAAAATGTCACGAAAAAGCACAATAAAAAAATGTACATAAAGCGTCACGAATTTGCACATTCTGTGACGTTTTTTGGAATCTAGCATAAAACTTCACAAAAAATGCATATTCTGTGACATTTTTTGAAAAAGTGCATAAAATGTCACGAAAATGCACATTCAAAAATCGTGACGAAAATGCTGAATCAAAACATGCAGAAAATGTCATAAAAATGGACATTCTGTTACTTTTTTTGTAAACATGCATAAAACGTCACAAAAATGCACATTCTGTGACTTGTTTTGGAAACGTGCATAAAACGTCATGAAAATGTACATTAAAAAAACATGCATAAAATGTCACGACAATGCACATTCTGTGATGTTTTTTGGAAACATGCATAAAACGTCACGGAAATGCACATTTTGTGACTTTTTTGGAATCGCGCATAAAACGTCATGAATATGCACATTCAAAAAATTGCATAAAATGTCACGAAAATGCACATTCTGTGACATTTTTTGGAAATGTGCATAAAACGTCACAAAAAAGGCACATTCAAAAAACGTTCATAAATTGTCACAAAAATTCACATTCTGCGACGTTTTTTGGAAACGTGTATAAAACGTCACGAAAATGCACGTTCAAAAAACATGCATAAAATGTTATGAAAATGCACATTCTGTGATGTTTTTTAGAAACGTGCGTAAAACGTCAAAAAAATGCACATTCTGTGACATTTTTAGGAACGTGCATAAAATGTGACGAAAATGCACATTTAAAAGATGTGCATAAAACGTCAAGAAAATGCGCATTCTGCGATGTTTTTTGGAAACGTGCTTATAATGTCACAAAAATGCACTATTAAAAAACATGCATAAAATGCCCGAAAAATGGACATTCTGTGACTTTTTTTTGAAACTTGCATAAAACCTCATGAAAATGCACATTTAAAAAAGTGCATAAAAAATCACGAAAATGCACATTCTGTGATTTTTTGGGAAACGTTTATAAAACGTTTCGAAACATTTTTTGGAAACGTGCATAAAACGTTACGAAAATGCACATTCTGCGACATTTTTTGGAAACATACATAAAACGTCTCAAAAATACACATTCTGTGGCTTGTTTTGGAAACATGCATAAAACGTCATGAAAATGTACATTAAAAAAACATGCATAAAACGTCACGAAAATACACATTCTGTGATGTTTTTCGGAAACGTGCATAAAACGTCACAAAAACGCACATTTTGTGACATTTTTTGGAAATGTCCATAAAACGTCATGAAAATGCACATTATGTGACGTTTTTGGAAACGTGCATAAAACGTTGAAAAAAAGCTCATTCTGTGACTTTTTTGGAAACGTGCGTAAAAAGTCACAAAAATGCATATTTTGTGACATTTTTTGGAATTGTACATAAAACATCACAAAATACACATTCAAAAAACGTGTATAAAGTGTCACGAAAAGTCACATTCTGTGATGTGTTTTTGGAAAAGTGCATAAAATGTCACGAAAATGCACGTTCAAAAAATGTGTATAAAACGTCACGAAAATGCACATTCTGTGATTTTTTTGGAAACTTGCGTAAAATGTCACAGAAATTGACATTTTGTGACATTTTTTAAAAACGTGCATAAAACGTCTTGAAAATGCACTTTAAAAAATGTGCATAAAACGTCAGGAAAATGTGCATTTCTGCGACGTTTTTTGGAATCGTGGACAAAATGTCACGAAAATGCACAATCAAAAAATGTGCTTAAAATGCCAAAAAATGGAAATTTTGTGACTTTTTTTGGAGACGTGCATAAAATGTCTCGAAAATACACAATCATGTCACAAAAATGCACATTCTGGGACGTTTTTTGGAAACATTCATAAAACGTCACGAAAATGCATATTCTGTTACTTTTTTTTGAATCGTGCGTAAAACGTCACCAAAATGCAATTTAAAAAATGTGCATAAAACAACAAAAGAATGCACATTCAAAAAATGTGCATAAAACGTCACGAAAATGCAAATTCTGACATTTTTTGGAAATGTGCATAAAACATCACAAAAATGCACATTAAAAAAACATGCATAAAATGTCACAAAATTGAACATTCTGTGGTGTTTTTTGGAAACCTGCATAAAACGTCAAGAAACTGCACATTCAAAAAAGTGCATAAAACATCACAAAAATGCACATTCTGTGACGTTTTTTGGAAATGTGCATAAAACATCACGAAAATACACATTCAAAAATCGTGCATAAATTGTCACAAAAATGCACATTCAAAAAACGCGCATAAAACGTCATGAAAATGCGCATAAAACGTCACAAAAAGGCACATTCAAAGAACGTGCTTAAAATTTTACAAAAATGCACATTCTGCGATATTTTTTTTGGAAACGTATATAAAACATCACAAAAATGCACATTCAAAAAAAGTGCATAAAACATCACAAAAATGCACATTCTATGATGTGTTTTTTCTTGTCGTTTCATAAAAAAGTTGCGCAATGTGACATTTCGTGACATTTTCATGACCTTTAAAAAAACGTCGCGCAATGTGACATTTTGGTGACATTTTCATGACATTTCGTGAAAAAGTTGTGCAATGTAACATTTCGTGACATTTTCATGACATTTAAAAAAACGTCGCACAATGTGACATTTTGGTGACATTTTCATGACGTTTCCTAAAAAAGTGGCGCAATGTGACATTTTCATGATGTTTAAAAAAACGTCGCACAATGTGACATTTCGTGACATTTTCATGACGTTTCATAAAAAAAATTTCGTGACATTTTCAAGCTTTGTAATAAGAAGAAGAAGGTGATTCAAGCCATTTGAGTGACATAAAGAGGTAAGCCTCCACTCCTATGCTTAGACTTATGGGTTTAAAGCTTGATTTTCTCTTCTTTGTGAAACCCATTTGAGGGAATGCATGAGTTGAATGATTTGGGTGATGGATCGATGTTCTTTGATGTCCAATGACACTTATTCTTGAAGAAATTTCGTGTGTATGGTGATTTGGGGGGTTAAACCAAAACCTAGGGTTTTGAAGGTTGGGCTGTCATGGAGACAGATTCGTGACTCTCCTTGTCTATTTTTGTTGAGCTGCTTAACGTGTGAATCTGGAGAAACTTAAAACATAGAAGTTGTAGATCTGGATGTCTACTATCTCCATGAATTTTTCCAGGATTTTAGGGTGAGCCGAATAAGAGTAATAGGCCCCGAATTGGTACTGGTTCAGAATACCAGCGAGATTAAAACGAGAACTGTAAGTTAATTGTTTGAAGACCTTAGGGTTAGAATTGGATGACGAGTTCTTCTTACGAAATGTTTCAAAATGTGTCCTCTAAGTTCTGTAGAAAGGGATTATTAATTGAATGAGTATTTTGTTAGATATGGCCGATTAAGGGAAGCATGTTACTAACCTTAGAATGACAGAAGAGAGCAGAAACAGGTCAGGCTTGTAAAAATCACAATAAATCCAATTTGCGTCATTTTTGAGTCGTCCTTGGATATGTGATAGCCATATGAGTCTATTGAAAATGAAACTTGGAATCACCTTAATTGGATGAGAAATGAATGAGTTATAAGGTTGTGAGTCGAGAAAGGTCCAACTAATGACTGCTTGTTAAAGCTGATTGTGAATGGGAGATTTGGATCTCCTTAATGACCGAATTAGAGCATGGTCATAAAAGAAGAAATGTGAATTTATGTGTTAACTAGAGGACTGGAAAGTTGGAAAAACATTGGACCTAGGTATAAGGAGTTATGCCATCGCGAATGGGACTTATGCAGTTGTGTAATGTTATGTGTTAAGCAATGAGGTTTGTATGAGAATGACTAATGAGGGTATATGTATTTTCATGCATGTTATCCAGTAGCTTGTGAAAGCAGAAAAGGAATAGAACTAGACGTCGTGCCTAGTACATCTCAAGTTCAAGAAAGGTAGAAAGAATCAGAAATTCTGAGATAGTTGAGGTGAGTATAAGCATACTACTATACTTGTGTAGTAACCCTTTCTTTAATATTGCGGCTTGTTGAATTGTTCTTGAATCCATATGACTTATTTGACATATGACTCCATTTAGTTGAGTCTAGCATGTTGTATGCCAGATTGACCAGATGATTTCATATTCTTTGCATCTTCTGGTTCCCTTATTGTGTTGAACCTATTGATTGCGATTCTTTGATGAATCATGTTTTCCATGTTAACCAAGATTGATGAGTTCTCAGAATACCCAGCTGATAGGGTTTATTATCAGACTATGTGCACATAGATGACCCGCCGGTGATGGGTTAGATCCGGGTCCTACCTGGAGAGGGCAGGCCTCCAGGGGCAAGGTTAGGCCGACCTTGTCTAGAATCAGAAAAGGGGAGATATGCCGTACTAGCATGCCTCTGTCTCTTCCAAAAAAATTCAGAAAAATTTAGAACTCAGAAATGAGAAAGCTCAGAATTAGGAATCCTATAAAAACCAGAATTTAGAAAGACCCAGAATTCAGAAAGAAACCAGAACTCAGAAAAGAAAGAACCAAAAAAAGAATTCAGAAACCAGATTGATGTTTTCTTTGAACAATTCATATTGAGCTTTATTATTGATCCTCATGTGATTTCAGTATTTGATATTACTACTTGTTCATTATTTGATCATGTATTGATGCTCAGAATGCCTTAGACCATTCTTGTGAAGCTAGCCTTGTGTGACCTAGCCTCACAAGCATGGTAGTATGTTTATATCTCACTGAGTCGCGTTGTAGACTCACACTTCACTATCACCATTTCAGGAGATTAGTGGATCGTACGAGAAAGAAATCCAAGCCTTTTAAGACTCGCTTGGATAATCAAACAAGTAATGTTTTTTCTTGGCATGATGTAAATTGCAGATGCTTATAGCTGCTCCATGGTTTGTCATAATCAAATGTGCATAAAACATGTATGAATATGTTATGTTATTGAGAACGATGTTGGTTGATGATAAGTGGATGTTGTATGTGAGAATTGCAGATTTAGATCCTTACTTCTTACAGCCTATTAAGCAGGTACAAGGATTTATCAGATAAATGAATGGGTCATGCCAAATTTTTAGTATAATATAGAAAAGTTGGGCTTACTACGGGTTTTGGTGGCATTAAGCCTACCCATTCCCTAGTGCTAACACGACCCAAAAAGCCAGGTCGTGTCATATGGTATCAGAGCCAAAGATTGTATAAGAGTAAGGATCTTGTGATCTAGATGATGTACAAGAAGTATTAAAGAAAAGTTTAGGATAAGAGATATGCATATGATATTCTTGCATGAGCATGACATCATGGAGCATAGGATCTGCATCATGTCAATAACATGTTATCATTGTGTCTAAATGATCTTAATTTTTCTCTATATTAGAGATGCCTCCTAGAAGAAGAACACCTCCTCAACGAGGACGAGGTCGAGGTCATCCTAGAAAGGGGGAAATCCCGACTGCTGTACCTGATGTCGAATCGGTACAGCAAGAAGAACAAGGAGAAAGGTCTCCACCCAGAGTTAGGAGGAGATCAGAGATAGGAACTGAACATGAGCCCCCAGCTGCTCAAGGGGAAGATGTTAGAACCTTACAACAAAGAATTGAAGCTTTAGAAGCAGAGAACCGAG
>JANKYF010185125.1:0-13208 GCA_029829435.1 Erythroxylum hondense | reverse complement strand
TTTAATTATTTAGTTCAGTTTTTAATTTTTCGGTTCGATTTATTTTAATAACTCTTGTAGTTAAAAACTGATCAATTTATTATTTAATCGTCAATTTTTTGTAAATTAATAAGTTTTCATAAATTAAAGAAATTCAATTAATTTCACTTAATAATATTTTTCAATTAAATATCAAATCGTTCGATGTATAAAAACGATCTATTTCAATCATATTTCAAATTATTTAATTTTATTCAATGTTTAGTGAATTTTATAACAATCTAATACCGACTGAACCTTTTAAACCTTAAATTTTTTGTTTTACAAGTTTAACTTTAGTTCGGGTTTTTAAAACATTGGGTATGAATATCTTAAAATTTAGATAGAAACTTTAATAAATATCTTTTTTATTTTTAATTTATGTCTTTTTAGTAATTAGAAACAAGGGCTACATCAATATTGAGAAAATCATATTAAAATTGAAAATATATATTTTAATTCTATTAATACTAGTTAAAATTAAATGGTTTTTTTGAATATTTTTTTAAATTACAAAATTAGGTCCTATTTTCACTTCTTCCCACCGGGTCAATTTAGAGAAATGTAAGAACTATGGGACTGTTTTGTGAATATCAAACAGACAGGGACACGTTTTCAGGAAGGGCACGAGAGCAAAAAAGACATAAACTAGAAAGAATATATAACCATTTTCGAAGAGAACACAGACTTCTTTTCTCTCCTATCTTCATATTTCTCTGTCTCTGTTGTTGTCCCTGTCTCTGTCTCTGGGGATACTCTTCTGAAGTAACAGAGAGAAGCCGATCATGGGTTGCTTTCTCTGTTCTGGAAAGTCAAGAAAGAACCAAAAGAAACCCCAGAAGAACAACAACAACAAGTCTGATGATCAGATCCCATCATCTTCAGGTATTTTTAAGTAGAGGATACTTCAAGGTTTGCTTCTTCTTTTTTTTGTCCTCCTCTGCTGTATTGGTTCATGATATCGTATAAAGTTGGTGAATTTCATGAGAACTGGGTCACATTCATCAAAGTTTGAAGCTTTCTTTTCGAGGGTATTTAAGGATGTGTTGATCTGGATTGGACGCGGGGATTATTGTTGGTGAAGCTAATTTAATCGCAGTTTTGCGCTAATGTGGTTCAGTTTCAAGGTCATTTTTTGGCCTGAAGGTGATGAATTTCGATCGTAGTCATTTCTATCCCCTTTGAAGCTCTGGGATCTTTTAAAATTTCTCGGATAAATTCCCAATCTGTGGGAATCCATTACATATTAACGGTGTAGATTCAGTGATAATTTATCTGAATAGTTCTGTTTGCATATATATTTTTTGTCGGGGAAAGGTACTATCAGTCAAAATTGCGGATTTCACTAGGCATGTGGCCTAATTGCCAGCATACTTATACATGCAATCATTCTTTCTACCTCACGAAGTTGGTTCACAAAATGTGTCTTTTTTCTATTTAGGTTTGTTGAGTATTTAAAAATTGCAATTATTTTGGCAAAACCCTCCAAGTGTTCATCAGTGTTTCATTTCAACGGTAGTTTGGCATTGCGGGATATCTTGTTACGCTATGTTCACAGTCGGCCCCTTGTTATTTTTTCTTAAATGATTGATTGAAATTCTAAAGGTACATGTGTGCTAATTTGTCATGAAAGAGTGTTTCATATCATTTTATTGTCGAGTGTTCATGGTCGTTCTAAGTTTTGGGCAACGGGCAATGCTTGTCAGAGCGATAGAGTTAGGTATGCAAGGGGAATAATCCAGTTGGTCGTTCCTAATCCTAGATGATCGTTTTATCTTCTGGTTCTTGTTATGTTCTCAAATTTGGATGACAAGATTTTTTAGATGACCTGGTTTAGAACTGTTTTTAGTTCAACTGATGTGATAGTGAATACTATTTATTGTGTTTCAAATTATTGGTGGGTTGATTGTAATGCATATTGTCGTTCTATTGTTTTATGCAGAGAAAGTGAAGGTAAACTTGACCTTGGGGATTAAGAAGGATATTCCTAAGGAGGGAGGCACTGATCATATTGCAGCGCATACATTTACGTTCCGTGAATTGGCTGCTGCAACAAAGAACTTCAGGGCAGATTGTCTTTTGGGTGAAGGAGGTTTTGGCCGAGTATATAAAGGAAGATTGGAGAGTAATAATAAGGTTTGTTGAACTAGTTGGATTCGGCTTTTTGAATGCAGATATACAAAAGGACAATTCCTTGTATCTAATCATTGTTTGTAGATGTAGATCAAATCGTTCCCTGGAAACTTTATCTCCTTGATTACCTTATGATGCTCATATCCAAGAGAAGAACTGATTGATCGTGGAAAGATAATAATGAAACTTGTCAGCTCAAAGGATCAAGAGGAACATTTGAGTAATTGATTCTAATTTCAAGATATTGTGAATCCATCTGACCCAAAACTAGATTATTGCTTCAAATTTTAGACTGAACACCTTTTTATCTTTGGCATTGTAACTATTAGTTCAGCACAAAATGTAATGCTCCAAATGACCTGAATATTTCTTTGATACGTTGTAGGTTGTTGCTATTAAGCAACTTGATCGCAATGGGCTACAGGGTAACAGGGAATTCCTTGTTGAAGTATTGATGTTGAGCCTACTTCACCATCCAAATCTTGTTAACTTGATAGGGTACTGTGCTGATGGAGACCAAAGACTTTTGGTTTATGAATACATGCCATTAGGATCTCTGGAAGATCATCTACATGGTAAGTTCTCAAATAGTTGATTTATAGTTGTTAGGCTTCAGAAGTTTGATACTCTCTTTAAGATGGTAAAAATATTAATTAATGAGGCAAAGAAGGGAGGTTTTGTTAGATAAATTACAATTAGAAGGAAGTGCTATGAGAATACATGTGTTTTGTTCTTATCTCTAATGAAGGGAGGTTTTGTTAGATAAATTACAAATTAGAAGGAAGTGCTATGAGAATACATGTGTTTTGTTCTTATCTTGAGTGCAATTAGAGAAGCGTACAGATATTCCGTATTCATTTGAATGTAATATTTCTTTCCAATCACTTTGCTAATTCACGAGTCATTGCCTCTTGGACGCCCATTTTATTGATCGCTTTGAGCATCTTTATACTCATTTAAGGTTAATGTTTTTCGACATACATCAGTAATTTTCTTCTATTGCATTTATATTTTAGACCTGCCACCTGATAGAAAACGACTTGACTGGACTACGAGAATGAAAGTAGCTGCCGGTGCTGCTAAGGGCTTGGAGTATTTGCATGACAGAGCTAACCCCCCTGTGATATATCGTGATTTGAAATGCTCGAACATTTTGCTTGATGAAAATTATCATCCCAAGCTATCTGATTTTGGGTTGGCAAAATTGGGTCCCGTGGGAGACAAGACTCATGTTTCCACTAGAGTGATGGGAACCTATGGATATTGTGCTCCTGAATATGCAATGACGGGTCAGCTTACTCTAAAATCAGATGTATACAGTTTCGGTGTTGTACTCCTTGAAATCATTACCGGGAGGAAAGCTATTGACAATTCCAGAGGTGGCGGGGAGCATAATCTAGTTGCATGGGTAAGACACTTGTGGCCTTTTGTAAACTTAAGTTCCATCTTATCATTGCAGAATTCGGTTTGAAATATCATTGTAGTCGTCAATTTGAAGTAGCTTCTCACTTCTGTGAAAGTATGTTTTCTTTATTGGCATGGCATGAACTACTTCTGACCTATTATATGCTCTTGGATATTATAACCTTTTCAGACCAGCAATGGTTAATTTGACTTTTGTTTCACATGGTATATTTGGACCTGAAATTGATGAAACAACAAATTCCTTAATTCACCATTATTTTACAATCAAACCATGTCTGAAGAACTACTTCTAGTTAGTGCTAAGATAAAGAAAGGACAAACCGGTGCCCCGTAAGGAGGAAAGACAACTAGGTGACTATCTTTGGAAATCAGACTTTTAAGTCTGCAGTGAACTTCATTGTCGGAACTTCTTCGGACGTACAATGTGAATACTCTTGAAATTCATGTAGCATTAGGTAGCATACTGAGGTTATGAACTTGTGATAAGTATTATACTCTTTTCATTGAGGGAGTTTTCTCATCTTATAATTAATTGATTCGGCATGGACAAACTTGCAATTAAGTGCTTCTTCATCTCTTTTTCCTTCGGTTTCAGAGCTGAGTTTCCTCAAGATTTAATAGTCTGGGTCTTGACTGGGTGAGAGTTGTAGTTGATCCTTGAGATTTCTGCCAACTTCTTGCCTCAGGCTTATGTGCCCATTTATCAGTTGCTGGTATATTGTTTCCAGATGTTACTTACTTTATGCAGTCCAACCTAAGTAGAAATAAAAATATTTATTGATCTGGGTAGTTTTGCTTTTGAATCTTGATCTAATGTCGTTCCCGTGATGCAGGCACGGCCTTTATTCAAAGATCGACGGAAATTCGCCCAAATGGCCGATCCACTTCTCCAAGGTCAGTATCCTGTGAGGGGTTTGTACCAAGCGCTTGCAGTTGCTGCAATGTGTGTTCAGGAACAGCCTAACATGCGGCCCCTCATAGCTGATGTAGTTACAGCTCTTACTTATCTTGCTTCTCAAAAGTACGATCCCGAGACTCAGTCAGTACACAGCTCCCGCACAGGCTCGTCTACTCCTAGATCTAGAAGAGAACTGTGAAGTTGATAGGCGAATTTTAGAATGCACCCATGTTTAGGGAACCATACCATCCTCAGGAGCCAATTGACATGATTGCAAGCTTTGTAAGTACAGGTTTATGTATCTACAATGAGGTCACTGAACAGGATTCAATTTCAACAGGTGCAGCGACCTAGAATGTTATTCCTATTGCTGCAATACATGGTTTTATCTTTTCCATAAACCCTTTTTTTTTTCTATTTAGTTTATTTTCTCACCATTTTGTGTAAGTTTCTTTTTTGGTTATTTTTGTTTTACTATAGTGATCTCCCTCCCTCCACCCAAAACTGTGCCCTTTCTTTGCACAAGCTCTTTTGTACAATGGCTCTGTATCTAAATAGAAATTGGTCTATCCTTGAAGAGATTCACTTTACCATATTCTTAATACCAGATCAGATAGCTATCTTTTGTATAAAATTGGAATGTGATAAGGACTTTAGGAGAGCCACACTCCAAAAGTTAGCTTATGAGGGTAGAGAGTCCAAAGTCCTTATAAATTCTATATCAATTTTGTATTTAATCAATATGGAATTCAAGTACCATACCTTGCAATTAGATCAGACACTCATGAATTGAGAAGAACTAGGGGGTTAAGCAAAAGTTCAACATCCCGATAAAATTGAAACAATATGGAGAAATTACACTTACAAATTGCGAAAAACTTCAAGGTTGAACTTTCTTCGGTTCAAACTTTCTTCCAATCGGAATAAACTTCATTTTGTTTCTGTTATTCACATTGAAGATATGAAGAAGAATTCACAGAAGCAATATTGAATCAAAGATTATACAATTGTTTCATGAAGGATTTCATGTTTCTTTTGTACATACTATTCAGCTATAAAGAGACCAACTATTGCTACTGAACAGTGAACAAACAATAAATGGAAATAGCTCTACAAGGGGCGTTATATAAAAAGATGACCAAAGAAGAAACGTGATCTACACTCTGAACGGTACGGCAAAAAATTATCTACCAGTCTGACAACTTAAGATAATTTAGTTATACCGACCCTAAAATAATCTACTCGTTTTCCTTAACTGAATGACCATTTGCCTCCTGCTCATTGCTTGGACTTTGCTCCTCGGTGAACGATTTGCCATTTTCTGCCTCATCAACATTAGCAGGTTTCCCCTGTTTGTCCATTTTGGTTAAACAACATCCAAACTGACTTGCTCTTTGCGTTTGAAATTAATATCGACGTAAATACGTAAAAGACAAACCTTGTTTCGGTCACGCCATCCAAGTCCGAAAGGTCGAGCTAATAAACCAACCTTTCTTGGAGGTATGTCTTGAATAGCCTCTTGATTTGCTTTATGTGCTTGCCCAGGAGTTCTGAAAAATTTTAGATTCATCTCTAAGCAACTACGTGATCCAATTGGGTAACTTACGCACTCCAAATAGACATTGCAGACAGAGGTTTGTAGTTAAAATTACAGGAAATGAATTTCTTGGCCTTGTTTTGTATCGTGTTTAATTTCCAGAAATTGATGGATGTGATGTGCACATTACCTCAATCGAAATGGAAATTCAGAAGCATGAGCCAAACCAGTATATTTTATTTAACATCATTAAATCCAAATACTATCCAACACAATTCAACAACCGTAGTATAATTAACAAGTCAATAAGAAAACTGAAGCCGCATACATTTTACTCTGAAAGGAAGTTCACTACTTACCTCGGAGAATGTTGTGTCTTTAGTTGACCAGATTGGTATTGCAGGGTCGCCTCCAACATAGACTCTGCCATAACTACACGCTTCTCCATTTGAGCAAGGGATGCCATGGCCTCTTCATACTTCTCCTGTAGATATGTAACAGTTGTGGTAGTTGATAATCATCAAAGAAGCAATTAAACTGTAAGTTCGAAAGTTCAGACACCCTCTCGCAGAAAGGAAGCATCACTAATATAATCACTGTCTAATAAATATCAGAATTCAGTGATAGTGCAACAAAATTAGTTTTCCAGGCTCATCATGCAAATTATCTTAAGAATCACTGAAAACTATGATTCACACAACTCTAGCAAAATATTCAACAAAAACAACTGAAAAATACAAACCTGAAGCACTTGAGCCGCATATCTCTGGGCTGCCGCATCTTGTTCAGCATATCTGCGTGCGTCTTCTGTTAGTCTTTGCTCTTGCTCCACCCGCATTAAGACCTGCATGGTTACTAAGTGGTCTCAGCATCGGGAACAAAATTATAAGTCAAATATGAGAGAAGAACCAATGGCTTTGCGTGTGAGAAGCGCTATAAGCAAGTATGAAACAAGCATGAACCTGGAGCATTGCATTTTCTTGTTCCTGCTTATCAGCAAGGGCCCTTTGCAGCTGGGAAACCTCACGCTCCAACTCTTCAACCTAGAGATCATAAGCAAATATTCAGAACGCAATGCATTTGAATCAGGATTAAGCATTGGCAGATCTGGATGAAGAGAATCTGAGATAAATGACTATTCAAAGAACAAAATCACTACCCATTTCGGTTCAACTAAAAATTACAATTTCATTTCAAAAACCCAAGACCATGTCAGTGAAAATCCTAAACTCACAGAAAACTGATCATCGAACATATCTTATAGCAGCTTTTATCATTTTCCAGTGGCGATGGATGGAAGACCTTGTGCATCTAGACGAAATTCACCGTAAGACTTTTTTTTAAATTCTGAAGGACTTCTTATTCTGATATTTCTTCATGAAAACAGATTTGCTCTCACAAACCACCTCCCCTAAAAACCCATATGTTCTCAAGTTATTTATCTCTTATGTATTCATTGTTTTAGCAATATGAAGCCCCAAAAGTTCGTATAAAAAATTTTGCCAAATAAGAATGAAAAAATAAAGTTATATGTATACCCTAGCACTCAATTGCCGTCGGTTGTCCTGCTTGACCATCTCCATCAAAGCTGTCTCCAACTCCTCAGCTCTGATAAAGAATTGTTACAAGGTAAATATGAGATAATCTTTCAACGAAAATAATTTCACAAACCAATAGCATCATATGATAGAGATGAAGTATGAAGCAAAAAATAAAGAATGCTGCCTACAGAAACATAAACCACAGCACAAAAGTTCCAGTTACTTTTCAATAAAACCCGCCACCTATATAGACAATATCTGCTACTCTATTCATTTACATTCACATTTTAAGTGTGATCCTTGCTCAACATCTAGCCCTGCTCCATTTCTGGGGAAGTGATCAAAAAGATGTTCCATCTAAGGCCAAAGCTTTGCACCTGAAAAGTTGTGAATAGTGCAAACTAATAATTGAACTTGTCAAAAACTTCATTTCGTTATTGCCTAGCAAGAACATATTGCAATATGTACAAGACTACCAAAATTAGCTGAATTCACTGGTCATACAAAGACTAGAATAAAGCTGCAGTTTCATGTCTACTTGTATGTCTTGTTCCATTACTTGTAACTTAACCATGCCAGAATCCCTTTCTACATTAAATTTAAATCCTCTATTCCACCATTTCAGCTATTCTACGCCATTCTTCCGTTGAGAAGAAAAATAACCATGCTCCATCATACATATTGCTCCAGAACAAACTATCAGTTTGATAATAAAGGACTCAAAAGTCAAATGTGTAAAATGACGTCAAGCCACTTAACAGAGACAAAAATACTAAATCAATGAAGAGCACAATAGTGGAAGTCTGATCCAAAGGAGACTATCTCCAAGGAACAGTGCAACAATGCAAATCCACATAACACTTACACTTCAGGGCACAGAACAAAGACAACCATGAAATGATTTGAAGCATGTAGTACATGTAAGCTTGTAAGGTTGCAAAGACACGTCACAATAGAAATCCTGACCTCAGAACAGCAGATCTTTTCTCCTCTAGCAACTTGCACAGTTCAACCTTTAGCCATACAACCTGTAACATCATTTATATGAGAAAATCAAAACACTCAAACATGTACAACCATAGTCCCCAATCCCCTACACCCTCCTGAAAAATAAAAAATATAACCACTAACAGGAGAACAGCATGCAAACACTGAAAGTCTAGAGATTGCAGTTTACAGTAAAAAGTTAACAATGCATTAACTCCTAAAATTCATGAAAGATAATGCTTAAGAGGGGATGTGGTCCACCTGATCTTGGAGATCTGGAGTAGTATCTACCTCCCCATCACCAGTCAGGCTAATGACAACATCATCTGCATTAGTAGATCCAGACTCTGAGCGAGAAAAATCACCACTTCTATGCTTATCTATCAGAATTGACTTCGGGTCATGTTTGAAATTATATAGCTTTGATGCCAAACCATGGGAATCCCTCCAAGCCTGAAGCCCCTTTGTCCTTTCCTCAACTGCAGTCATAACAGCAGGCCGATGCTTATTTCTCAGTTCTCGCAGCCTAGTTTCATTCACATTTTGGTAACCCATGCAAGCTGTTAAAACTAGTTGACTGCTATCAAATGTTGAACCAGCCAGTGACTGTAGCAGAGTTACTGCATCACCAGCATCCTTAGTAGTAACCAATGCCGGGCCTACAAAAAACTGAAACTAAATCAAGTTTCACAAAGAAAAAAGGGCAACAGAAACTTAGATAAATAAATATGACATCCATTGATGTTAAAAAAAAAATTCAGTATTGTTCACCCAGTACCATATAACTCCATTAAGGCAAGTGCTGTTCTGAAAAGCATGACACGATTTCCTTCATAGAGAAGCACATCCCACACTCGCAGAACTGAAGTAAGGAGGACAGCACCAGTTTATGTGTTAGCTTTCCTTGGAAAGAATGGATCCAAATTAAGGAACTGATGTAAAATTAATGAATCTTAGCACGCAATGTTAAAACATACTAAGTCTTGTAAGTCATGCATTAAAACAAAAAACCTGACCGCTTTCCCAAGGAAGCATGTTCATGAAGATGGAAAGGAACCATGGCCCAGCCACCCATGCCACTTGCACTCCCAGGTAATCCAAATGATTCACTGACATAGAATTGATGTTGACATATGAAATCCAATTTCTTGCTAATTTAAAGAACTTGAAAGGTATAAGAAATCATATGAATACTTATACCAACCTAATTTAGGGAACCTTTCACGCACCAACTCTTCAAAAACAAGTTGGTCAACCTGAAAAAAAGAAACAAATCAGTCAGAATATCTATTTGTAAATGTCAAGTGATATTCTGTGATTTTTCTTTTGCCGTGAGAAAAATAAAATGATGGTAAAAACAATGGCATTGAGAAACTAGAAATTTGGTAAACATTACCTGAGACTCTATCATTTCCTCTGAGTAATACCCATCAAAATAGTCATCAATAATGCCCATCAATGCCCTGAGAATTCAAGCTAAATTCAGTAAAAAATAGCACTATTTTGGCTATGAAGATATCGTGGTAAATAACTTTCTTAAATGAATTGTGCCAACTAAGTTTCTAAGCATACCAAAAGGCATTTTCTTCTGGCATCAAAAGCAGTAACAGGGCCGCAAAGAAATTCATGGCCTATGAAATCATTAATGTGAAGTACAAAAAGAGTTAGCTATTTGAAGTGAGGAAAATGTTCATCTGACTGCAATTAGCATTATAGGCTCAAGTACCTGGCAATAGCCAACTGAGGGGTTATGTCGAGCGTATGCCGTAAGTAAGCGCCTCAAGGCATCTCTACCATCATCATCCAAAGCAGGATGCCCTGGGAATGTTCGAGGCAAATCCTGCATTAACACCACTAGCAGGATGAGAAATTTCGCAATGAAATGTCGGAAGAAGGAAACAAGGATGTCATCCAGATAGAGAAGGCATTGCAATGACCTTCTCAATTTGTCCCTTCCATTTCTCAGACGCATACAAGTGATCCATGGTCGAATCCTTAGCATGATTGTCCAACTCTTTATCAACATGATTAGTATTAAGTTCTGCCTTGAGCAGATCCTGATAATACTTGTCCACTCGACGAGCCCTTACACCCACAAATGCTTGCCATAGCTAAAATTGTTATCAGAAATTAGTACAGAAATCAGTAAACAAGATGAAAAGAAATAAGGGTCGAGTATACCTCTCCCCTAAGCGCCATTGGAACACCCCCGCGAACAAGGACCTCTAGCTCTTCTTTCCAGGGACACGAAGATTCAAAAGTGGTTGCATCAGCAGTTGTAGTAACCATAGTAGAGACACTAACGTTGTCAGTCGAAGAGGAATCTTGAATTGGATCCGACCTTTCAACATCATAAAACTCATCTTCAGAATCCTCCTCAGTTGATCCTTTTAGCATCTTGGCATCCTCCATAGGAGACACAACTGTTCTAGGGTCCTTGTCCTCCCTTACTTGATTGACCTTCTTCTTCACACGGCTACTCATCATATCTTCAATTACACGTAGTGATGGTCTAATCACTGTCCATATTTGGATCTTATGGTTTTTTCTATTCTCAGCTGCTTGTTTCTCTTCCTTTTCAATGACATTTTCAGGTGAAGTATCAGAGCCTGGCTTTTCACTACTTACATTATCTCCTTCAACATCAGTCTCTACACTCTCAATCTTCTCTTGCGTACTCAGTCCTTTGCTTCCTTCTTCTGTATATGATCCATTCACTGCCAATTTAATGGATCCTGCTTCTCGTTCCAAGAAACTTGTCCATCTATCTGATCTTTCCTCTTCTTCCTCCTAAACATGTGAGGATGTGAGAAAAAGAAAAGGGGCAATTTTATCTTCCTTTATCTATCCTTTGTTTAAATTTCGTCTTCCTTTTTCTATAGATATGGTATGTGGATAAACGGATGAACAATAACAAAAAGTATTCTAACCTTTAAATCATACAATCTCAATCACCTAAGGAGTGAATACAACAATAAACTATATGCAAACCTTCACATATTTTAACCTTTTACATCATACAATTTCAATCGTTCAAGGAGTGAATACAACAAGAAATTATATGCAAACTTTCATTCTTTAGCTATCAAACTCAAACTGTAGAAACACCCCTAGGTATGTTAGTTCCTCTCCTTTTCTCTCAAAAACACTTCATAGTGAAAACGAAAAAGAAACAAAAAATTTTCCATTGGCTAAACAAGCAATCAGGTGCTAGAAATAAGTAGGAGTCTAAAAGGAAACCTTGTAGATATTAGCATATTCCCGGTATCTTTGTACATGTTGTGGTCTCACTGCAAACCCATAAGCATCCCTGTCGATATGAACATTTACTAACGCATTATTTCAAAATCTTCTATATCATACAACATAGATCCTCCATTGCAGTGATTCAACAAGCATAACACAAACATAATAAACAGTGCAACACTCATACACACTCACACAAAGAGAGAGAGAGAGTGAGAGACAAATCATTCTGCACTATATGCTAGCTTAGTTCTACATAAGCGCGCAACCTATTAAAAAAACACAAAAATGACACAAAAACTTCAACAAAAGAAGTTCAAAATCCGCACCACAACTAAAATGAGGCAAAGATTAACAGAAACATGCCTGCAATCTACCTTCAACGATCCAGGACTCAAACTAGACAAGAGCATGTTCCACTCAAAATCTCAACTCTAATCTCCATGCTACTCGAATTTGTACGCAATGTAACTCAATTTCACTATAGAACTACACCACATTTATGATCAAAACTCCTGAACTAGGCCTATTATCACACATTGTTCAAACTCCATCCAATTACAGACAACTTCTAATAAAGATCACAAATCGATCAAGCACTGAAACGCTACGAAGATCAACTCCACAAATCCAAATCTCCACTCATCGAAACGATCAACACTTAAAAACTGAACACTAGCAAAACAGAAACGATCGGACCGAAGAGGAAGAAGTGAAGAAGCTTAAAAAGGTACGCGTGGCGCCAGAAGGGAAGAGAAAAGAAGAGTAAGCGCTTAACACTGACCTCTTGTGCTCGAAAGCGATGAGAGGGTTAATGGCCTTCATAGCTGGACGGATCTGATTGGTCTGTCAGTTTCTCCAAAGTCAGCGGCTCAGTGAGAGAGAGATCTTCGGGAAAATCAACTCTATCTCCTTAAAACTCTGCAACTGAATTTCAGTAACAAGAAAGAGAGACGAGAGAAGAGAGAGAGACACGAAGAGTGGTCAGTGTTTGGTTGTTTGTGTATGTAAAAGATGAAAACGGTGTTTTTGTAACGTGGGCTCGAGATTTGAGAGAATTAATAGTTTATGAATTAATTGTATATGTAATTTTATAAATATTTAAAATATTTTTAAATCGCTACAAATAATGAGTAAGAAGACGAGATTAGGGTCATAAAATAAGGTTTGGTTATTTAATTGTATTTTTTTGCATTTTTTAAAATATAGATAAGCCATTTTCTAATCTAATATTAATTATCTTATAAATATATTACAACACAATTAATATCCTCTTTATAATAAATAAATATTTTGTATTTGTTTCTCAATCAATTTCACTCTATCATTAGTCAAATTAAGGAATTAATATGCAATAATGAAATGTTACATGTTTTAAACAATTATTAAAAAATACATCCGGTTCGATCAATTAATCATAAAC
>JANKYF010185091.1:0-13227 GCA_029829435.1 Erythroxylum hondense | reverse complement strand
ATTGTTTTGAATGATTTGATAAAAATTAATACGATTTTCGCATTCATTGTGTTTAAAGGATTTGATAATTGCTATAAATGTTGCATTCTGTGTTGCAAATGATTGATAATTGCTATGTGCATTTATGTGAAATTGATTGTTATGTGAGTTTCGAAATTGTGAAAATTTCGAATGAAATTTTTTTAAGATGACATAAACATGAAAAGTAAGTTTTCGAAATGAGCCTTCGGGCAATCCGATTTTCAGTTATGAATTATATGTTATGTGGGTTTGGTTAGGTCCCATAAGCTTAAGTCAAGTGCACTTGTCTCCTTTTTAATTGGCTTCACCCGCCTGCCTGCTAGTGGCATTGGAGCTTCGATTTCGGACTCCCATAAGTTCACGGCTACACTGGACCGCTATGCGGGAAAGTGTAGTACGTTCCGTTCACGGCTACACAGGACCGCTATACGGGAATGTGCAGTACGTTCCGTTTTGGACTGACCCAAACCATTTTGATGTGTTATATGCTTTTGTTTTGTTTCTAAGTGTGATTGCATTCATAATTTTAAAAAAATGATTTATGAATTCTTTGATAAATTGTGAAATTGAGAAAAATAAGCATTTTGATGAATGATTATATTGTGAAATTTTTTTGAGAAATTTGAAAAATGAGCAATTGAGGCTTTCAACCTTGAAATTTTGAAATTGTTTATGAATGCTAATTGTGAATGTTTTGAAAAGTTGAGAAGTTTAAGAAAGAAGAACTTTGTCAATTTTTAATGTGGAATTTCTATAAATTGGCAAAAGTTTTGAAAGAATACTTTTGCTTATTGTTCAATTTATAAACATGTTATTCACGAGCTGTCAAGCTCACCCCCTTTCATCCCCATCTCCAGGTATTCGAGCAGGAGATCGGATGAAAGAATGTCAAGACGTTTTATTCGATTTTGCTTAGCGTGTATTTTTGTGTAAAATTGGATTTTTGGTATTGATATTATATATGGCTTGAATTGTCATTAATGTATTACAAGCATTTATTTCAGGATGTATGTGAATTATGAAATTGTGTATATAATTGAGTATGATGTATATGAATTCTGGAATTGAGTTATGAAAGTGATTGAATATAAATAGGTTTCGTTGTGATATGGAAGCCGGACGGGAGTTCCAATGATATTGATGTTTGAAAATTATTAAAGTGTTATGGCTATGTATGCGGTTGTTTATGATGGGATTCCAAACAAGAGGTCCGATGAATTGTGTGAATTAGTTTGGTATATATAAGTGAGTTTAAAGCCATTTGCAGGTTTTTTTGGGATTGTTAAAATACAGCCGTTATGCTGCCCAATTCTTGTTCAAATATAGATTGAATAAAGAGAAAAGGAATGAATAATATGAAAAAAGAATTATGTTTTGTTTTTAAAAAATGAGAAATGATGAAACGAATTAGAAGAATCTTATGAATTGAGTTTGATTGAGAATAAATTTTCCAAATGGGAAATTAAGTTGCTTTGTATGAAATGGATTGAAGAATGAGAAAGAAGAAGAAAGAAATTTATACCAGATTTAATTGGCTTAGATATAACATCTTAAGGTTTCCAACGCTACTTTGGTTTTCCTAAGTTTTTGCGATTCTAGGATGTCAGAAAAATTTGTATTTCAATTCGATTTGACTTCGCATTTTGTTATCCGATTTTTCATTTCAATTTGTTTTGTTTCGATACTTTCGTTTCTGATTGTTTCGCCTTCCGATCGCACTTGTGTTTCGCCGTCGTTTTGGCCACTTTCGGTTTTGAGATACGCTTGATTTGTTTCCGCCGCTTTGTTTTTTGTTTTCATTTTTTGTTTTTCCGGTTGGGGCCCGATTCCGAGATCGGGTCCCAACAAATGTGCTGCTAGTTGATGGTTTAAAACACAATTTGATTAATGTTAGTCAATTATGTGATTCTGGTTTTGAAGTGTCATTCAATCAAAATTCTTGTGAAGTCAAAAACAAGGATGGGTCCGTATTCTTTTATGCCAAAAGACAAAACAATCTTTACAAAATCAATTTGGAAGATTTTCATAACCAAAATATTTCCTGTTTTAAATCTACTAATCAAGAAAAATTGATTTGGCACAAAAAGCTAGGTCATATCAGTGTTAAACATATTTCTAAGTTGATTAAACATAATTTGGTAAGAGGTTTACCAAAAATATGTTTTAACAGGGATTTCTTTTGTGAAAATTGTCAAAAAGGAAAACAAGTTAAAACAACGTTTTCTTCTAAAAATGTTGTAACTTCTTCTAGACCTCTAGAGTTGTTACATATGGATTTATTTGGTCCAACTAGAACATTGAGTCTTGGCGGAAAGAGGTATGGTCTTGTTATTGTTGATGATTTCACTAGATTTTGTTGGATATTATTTTTATCACATAAAGATGAGTCTTTTAAGTGTTTTAAGGTCCTATCCAAAAAGTTACAGATTGAGAAAGGAATGTCTATAGCTAGTATTAGAAGTGATCATGGTGGTGAGTTTGAAAATGAGAAGTTTAGAATATTTTATGAAGAGAATGGAATTTTCCAAAATTTCTCTGCCCCTAGAACTCCACAACAGAATGGAGTTGTTGAAAGGAAGAATAGGACGATTCAGGAAATGGCTAGGACTATGCTGTGTGAGATGAATCTTCCTAAGTACTTCTGGGCAGAAGCTGTGAATACAACATGTTATATTCAAAATAGAATACTTCTGTGACCTTTTTTGAAGAAAACAGGAAACCTAATATATCCTACTTCCATCCATTTGGTTGCAAGTGCTCTACATTGAATACAAAGGAAAGTCTGGATAAATTTGACTCTAAGAGTTATTCTGGAATTCTTCTAGGATATTCTCTATCATCAAAAGCCTATAGGGTTTACAACCTTACCTCTAGGACTGTTGAGGAAACCATTAATGTCAAGTTTGATGATATTTCTCAACCAAGTAGTACAGATGATCCTGATAATGAAACCCTTTCAGTACCCTTGGTTGATAGTGAAGAAGAATCACCATCAGAAATTTCCTTAGACAAAGTTGAAGATATTCCTGAGACTCTTGATTTGAAGAGAGATTGGAAATAAAAGAGTTCTTATCTAGAAGAGTTGATTATAAGAGAGACCTCAGAAGGTGTGTGGACTAGGTCCAAATTCAGAAGAGAAGCAAATAGTGCATTTATTTTTGAAATAGAGCCTAAGAAAATTGATGAAGCTCTTC
Source organism: Erythroxylum hondense (assembly GCA_029829435.1). Taxonomy (NCBI): domain Eukaryota; kingdom Viridiplantae; phylum Streptophyta; class Magnoliopsida; order Malpighiales; family Erythroxylaceae; genus Erythroxylum; species Erythroxylum hondense. Next base: position 10,012 of record JANKYF010185091.1, on the reverse strand, counting down.
AAGATGAAGCTTGGATTTTAGCCATGCAAGAGGAGCTGAATTAGTTTACTAGGAATAAAGTTTGGTCCTTAGTTTGGTTCTTAGTTCCCAGACCACCGAAAATGTCCATCATAAGAACTAGATGGGTTTTTAAGAATAAGCTAGACGAATTAGGTAGAGTGAGTCGTAACAAAGCAAGATTAGTGGCACAAGGCTATAATCAGCAGGAAGGAATAGACTACAATGAGACTTTTGCTCCTGTAGCAAGACTAGAAGCTATTAGGATATTACTTGCATATGCTGTTTGTCACGATATAAAGCTATTTCAAATGGACGTGAAGAGTGCCTTTCTAAATGGCTTTATAGATGAAGAAGTTTTTGTGAAGCAACCTCCAGGTTTCGAAGACGTCAAGAAACTAGATCATTTCTATAGACTTCATAAGGCTTTGTATGGCTTGAAACAAGCTCCTCGAGCTTGGTATGATCGTCTGAGTTCTTTTCTTATTGAAAATAAGTTCACTAGAAGTTAGGTGGATAAAACTTTATTTAGAAAGTGCATTAAGAATGATTTTGTCATAGTTCAAATTTATGTTGATGATATTATCTTTGGTGCAACCTCTGAAATGTTACGTACCAATTTTGAAAATTTGATAAAAAATGAGTTTGAGATGAGCATGATGGGTGAGTTAAAACCCTGTATAGAGGGATTATTGGTTCCTTACTGTACCTTACAGCAAACAGACCTGACATTCTATTTAGTGTTTATTTGTGTGTAAGATTTCAGGCAAATCGTAGAGAGTCTCATTACATTGTTGTTAAAAGAATTTTGAGATATCTATCAGGTACTACTAATCTTTGCTTAATGTATGAGAAAGGTAAATATTTCAGGTTAACTGGATACTGTGATACGGATTATGCCAGAGATAGGATTGATAGAAAACGTACGAGTGGAGGATGTCACTTCCTTGGTCACAATCTAGTTTCATGGTCAAGTAAGAGGCAAAGCTCAATTGCTCTATCAACTGTAGAAGTCGAGTATATGTCAGCCGCAAGTTGCTATTCATAGATGCTATGGATTAAGTACCAGTTAGAGGACTACTCATACAAGAAGGAGAAATCCCAATCTACTGTGACAACACAAGTGCCATTAACTTGTCGAAGAACCCTATATAACAATTGAGAGTTAAACATATCGAAGTCAGACACCATTTTCTACGAGACTACGTTCAGAGGAAGATCATGAGTCTTCAGTTTGTTGGACGAACCATTAGTGGGCGGACATCTTCACTAAGCCATTAAGTAAAGAAAGATTCAAAGAAATCAGACGAAACCTTAACATGATGATGTTAAGTAATCAATCGTCTGACACGTCATGACCCAGATGAAAAGGTGGAAAGAGTTAACGGTAACTATAACAGTGAGTTACAACTGGTAACGTCCATTAGAAGAAAGTTTTGGAGGGAAAGGTTCTCATAACCTTGAGAACGCCACCTATTCTAGAACACTCTTGATATACCCTGACATCGACCTTGAAGAACTCTCAACAAAAGTTCTTCATTACTCTGTTTGGATTTCAAACCTTCCTTGCTCACACACTCAACCTCATAAACTGACTTTACTACTTTGAAAAATACCTCTGTGCATTCAGTTCATTGTTAACTACAGAAACAATGGAGCCAGCGATGTCAAGTGGAAGACTTGTTGATTTTGAGTCCTTGAAGCAGGACAACATGGATATCTAACCAGAGATTGTGGCAGCCAGGTGGAGGAATTTCTTTCGAATTCGAGAGTTAGTCTACATAAATGAAGTGTATGACTTCTGGAAGAATGTGAAAGTGGTAGCTGATACTCTTGTATCTACAGTGGAAAAATTATCGATTATAGTGACAAAGGAGATGATCGAGAAGGTCACTGAGTGTCCATTTGAAGGAGAGAAGCTCATGAACAAAGCTAGATGGATGACGCAAGCTAAGGTGAAGGAGACTCAGATTAATCGACAGTTATATGGAAGCAATGATCCAAAGGAGAAGAAGGCGTCAAGTATTGTTTCAAAGGCTAGGGTATTACACTCACTTCTTTTTCATTGTGTATTACCGAGAACAAGATCAAGGCATTTGGTGACAACACTAGATGAACAATGCCTATTTCATCTACTAAATCGTCAGTCTATAAACCTACCATTCCTTATTTTCCATTATATGGAAAAGACTAAGAAAGATTCAATCACCCTACCATATGGAATGATGCTGACGAGAATATTCAGAGAATCTGGAGCCCTTCTGCTGGACCCCGTACTTTTCTTGGAAGTTAGAACTATTAAATGAGAAATTGTTAGTGATTAGATATGAGTAAAAAAAAAAGGAGACTTCATGAATTTGAAATGATATACAAGATTTAGGTAGTGAATGTAGTAAGTTGATGATGAGTGGGTATATGTGTATATGTTTTGTTATTAATGTTCATGATCAATCATGGACTATAATTTGTTTATGGATGATATCGAGTTTGAATGAAAGTTGAGAAGAAAAATAGAGAATGTAAAAAGGATGATACTATGATATACTCTGTTTTTGTTCACTGTGAATATATTTATATTTATATGAGTGTACTTGAATATGTGAGTGTTTAGAGATAACCAATAGCATGGTTTTTGAGTTGAAAAACAATTGTAAGATGATGGTCTGAAGTAAGAAAGATTGTTTGTAAATGGAAGTTGAGAGGAAGAATAGTGTTTGAGCATGAAAGTTGAAAATGCAGAAAAGTAACAAAGCATGAATAGGTTAATTATGAATTTTGTGTTTTGATGATTTCTTTGACTAAACTTGTATATTTTGGAGTAGTGTGAATTTGTGGCAAATGAGTTGATTGAAATGGAGTAGAAAAACTAGAAATAAAAGTTTGAAATGTTAGTTTTTAAAAATTGAAAGTCTGAAATTTTGGGAAGGAATAGTAGTGGACAGTTGGATTTTTGATCTGAAACTTCTGTGATTTTTCTGTATTGATTTAGAGAGATTTTGATAAAATGGTCTTCATGAAAGTTATAGGTTATCTTTTCAGCTTTCCATGGATTTAAAGTATGAAATTTTTGGACATTGGAGTTGAAAGTTATGATATTTAGAAGTTTGGGTGCTGTTTAGGATGGAACTTTCGGGATAGCCACTTTGATTGAAAATTAGACCCTTATAGAGACAAAAATTATTTAAGTTCTCATAACATTTGTAGATATTTCTTTTATCTTTCCAGTGATATAAAGTTTGCAAAATTTGGAGTTTTGTATCAAAAGTTATGGAGTTTATAATTTAGGATGTCTGAGAAGAAGAAGGAGTGGAAAGGCATTGTTGTGCAAAAGCATGACGGTGACTTTTAAATTTTGGGCCAAAAGCCCATCGTGCAAAAGCACGAGGGTGACTTTGAGAGTTGGCTAAAAAGCACCATCGTGTAAAAGCACGACGGTGACTTTGGAGATGAAGAGAAATTTGCATTATCGTGCATTTGGGATTTTGTCCTTTTACTTAATAGTCTTGCTTCTTTTGACCATAACTTCTTCCATAGACCTACAAATGACTTTCTTTTTGAAGAAATGGATTTCTATAGGAATGTTATATTGAATGAGAACTTGGTTATTTGAAGGAGACCAAGGAATGACAATCCAAGAGCAAAAGGAAAGGCAATCTTGAGCTTGGATTTTTGCAAGTAAATAGGTAGGTAATTTATTTATAGCTATTGTGTGATTATGCAAATTTTTGCTTATGTGTGTGAATGTTGATTTCTTGAAATTGAATTTTTGTAACTTAATTGGAAATGCATGATGCATTGTGAGTATGTTATACCTTGAAAGAGGTTATAACATTTTGAATTAAATGAAAAGAAGGAAAAAGCACGAAAGTATGAGCATATGATAAAATGATTATGTGCTTTGGTTTGGGTAAGAGAGGAACCATTTCATTCGTCACGTATACGTAGACAAGAGCCTTCTCCTAGCTACCCGTTTGTGGCGTATGAGCTCCGATAATGAACTCATTTTGTTCATGGTGAAAACTTCGATTTCTCCATTTCATACCCATGGGACCCCTCAAGCCCTTTGGTTGTGTATTGCATTTTGAAATTGTTAATCATGATGCATTTGAATGATTTGTGTAATGAATAAAGTCTATGTTATTTGTTACGTATTAATTGCTTAGTTATGAGTTTTGGGTTAATTGGTGAATGATTGAATTGCTAGACATTTCAATGCATATGATTGAATTTATGGTAATTACCGATGGCTATAAACATATTAGCTACTGAGCTGTGTAGCTCACCCCACGCTTCCCTCCTCAGGTGCAAAAGGAGAATATTAGCGATCCTTGTAAGGCATTGGAAATCTTGTAATTAAGTTAGTTCAGGAAATCTTGTAATTTAGAAACATTTTAAGCATAAGCATTCAAATTGTATCGTGTGTATTTCGTATTTTGTATTTTGTATTTTGTATTTTGAAATGAGCTTGTATAAACTCTTTTAGAATTCATTTATGAAATATGATTAGATTTTGTCTTGTGACTCTCTAAATTTTAATTGTTCAATTTTCAACTATTGTGGGCACACCACCATTATGGGATCACGGGTTCCGTTTTGTCTCCGAATGTTTGGGCTCCGGAAACGGAGTACAAAATTGTTACTATTAATAGCTTAATACATGGGATGTATTTTAAAGGTTGTTTGGCTTTCAAATATTTTGAAGTGAAGTACATGGCTTTACTCCTAATATTACCATAAAAAGAAAGGGAATTATTAAGCATGCTCTTGAATTTAGATTTGGCTAATCTAAAAGATGTATGGTTGGCAGTGATAATATCCAAGGTTTTAAAAACTGGTCTAACCAAAAATAGTAAGAACCGATTAGTTGTCTAGTTCGGTTTCATTTAATAACCTTTATATAGAACAACTAGCCAGTTTATCAAAGAACTGGTTAGTTTTTCAGTGAACTAGTCGAACTGGCCAGTCAATATATGTAATACCTAAACTTCATATTTTCCAAATCAAACTATCTCCTTGCCTCCATCATTTTCTCTCTTCTCAAATCTCATCATAACTGTTACTATTGTATATGGCTTGGACAAAAAAGCATTGAGGAAAAGAGATCTCTTTTTTGCTATCTTAGTCCCTCTTGTAGATTTATAGGGCTTCCCCATATCCAAATACTAATTATCCACTTTCCAATATAAATCAAAATTCCAGGAATATACCAACTTCATGTTTCTCTGTCTTTTTCCAAAGTAGGTGGTGTTAATTGGAGTTAATTTCTACAACAACCTGAGCATGGATTTTGTGGTGTCACTCTACTTATGTCTTCTTGATTGTGGAGATGGTTGAGCTAACAGTTGTAGCTATAGCTGCAAGGATTAGAACTCCTGAACTAAAGTACACCCCATTCCTTACTAGATACCAGTTGTGGTCTAATCATCCCCTTCTATAGGACTGTCTAATTTGCTCATCTTTGATTTAAGAGGAGGAACTTTTGATGTTTCTTTGTTGACAATTGAGGAGTGGATTTTTTAGGGCAAAGCCACAGTTGGTGACACTCATCTTGGTGGCGAGGAATTTGACAACAGGCTTGTGAATCATTTTGATGTAGAGTTTAAGAGGAAGCATAAGAAGGATATTACTAATAATGCAAGGGATTTGAGAAGGTTGAGGATTGCTTGTAAGATGGCTAAGAGGACTTTGTCCTCTACTTCACAGACAATGATGGGAATAGACTCTCTATATGAGGGCATTCGTTTTTATTCTACTAAGTGCACTCATAGGTAGTAGGTTTTGAAGTTTCTTTAGAAGTTCCAATTTGTTCTACTGATAAGGAGATAAGGATAAGGTAGTTAGTTCATGAGATTTCTTCTTCATTCATACTTCTTGATTAATTATTTTTTTGTAACAATTGGAACTCTATTTCATTTCAATATCTAATTTTGATAGTTTTTTTATATACTTTTTTTGAAGTATTGAATTTGTTAATCTAAAACACCAAAATTGAAAATATTTCAGTGAGATAACACGAATGTTTGCTGGAGTAAAGTTTAATAAGCAAGTACCATCTTCTATTGGTTTGTTTCTGCTGCTGGTTTGTTTCTATTATGGTCACCATTCTGCTGTTGATTTGTTTATGTTATGGTCATCATTCTACTGTTGGTTTTTGTGTGTATATATGGCTTTTAATGGTTTTAGCTTGACTTCCTTTTTTAAATTGATTCTCGTTTCTTATTGTTCTTAGATTTGATTATTGTTCCTTATGTGTTCACAAATATCATATATGAGTTGCTAACTTAAATTTAAGGAGTGTACAAATTTAAAGTAGTTTGATAATAGAACATCTTCAATTGTAGTATTGTAAGCAATAAAATTCCTTAGAGAGGGATGCGTGCTAACTTCACTTAAGGATTTTCAGTTGACCAGTTATCATACTAAAAAGAAGTTGAAGCTCTTTCTCTCAGCTGGTAATTAATTCTCACCTTAACTTTTACTTTAATCTTGATTATATGAATCATTAACCAAAAAGAGAGTTTATAAATATTATGAATTTATTACACTATGAAGAAGTAACTAATATGTTTAAAATAATAATAATTTTACAATGTATTTTCTTAATTCATCCTAATATAATTGACAAATGTCTTCACACTATTTTCTTGCATCCTAATTAATATATACAGATCATCTTTATATTGTTGTCGAAGAAAATATTATTTTTCTTAGGAAAGCAATGGCGTTAATAAAAGGAAAAAAGAAGTTGATCCTTACTTCACAACAAGATTTGTGCCTAAAAAAAAGATTTGTGTCCTATCGACTAATACAATCAGAGCTTCTAATAGTTACAAAACTAGTGCATATGAATAATTGGTAACATTCTCAGGTATAAATCTTTTTTATACTTTTTATGTTGAATCATCATGGAGAATATGGAATCATCAGAAAAAGATTCAATGAATATCACATCCTTTAGTTGTGGTAAGTCTGATCCAGCATGAAATTATTTTTATTCTTCTAAAGCATCTAATGGAAATATCCCACATAACTGTATGTTTTGCGGTAGAATATTTAAAAGGGGAGGAATTTATAGAATGGAAGAATATCTTACTGGTATTAAGGGTAATATTGCTTCATGAAAAAAAAAGTACCATTTGAATTATGTGATAGGATTGGAAAACTATTTGCAATAATAAGTAAAACAAAAAAAGGAAAATAAAGAGAATTATGACATATCTTTTGGAGATGATGAAGCACCACAAGTATTAAATAAAAGAAAAAAGGAAAGCTACTATTGATATAATCCTTATTTTTCTCTAAGAATTACTCCTAGTTCTTAACCTAGTCTAAAAAGTGTTTTGACTAATAAGGATGTTATTTTGCGGTGTAAAAGAGCATGACCTAGATGGTTCTATCATTCATGTATTCCTTTGAATGCTTTAAATTCACCATATTTTCAAGAAGCTACAAATTTTATAACAATGATAGGTTTAGGATTTAAGGTACATTATTATTATAAGATACGTGTGCCTTTGCTTCAAGATTAAAAAAAAGGAATGATAGTCAATTGTGGATATATAAAAGTCTAGTTGGGAATCAACATGATGCACTATTATGATAGATGGGTGGGCTAATAAAAGACAAAGAGCCTTGATTAATTTCTTAGTTTATTGTAATAGTGGAACAACTTTTATCAAGTCAGTTGACACTTTTGATATGGTAAAAAGTGCTAATACTTTATCTAAAATTGTCAAGTGAGTTAGACCAAAGAATGTTGTACATTTTATTACAGTTAATGCAGCTAATTATAAATCAGCTGGGTATTTATTACAATCAAGGTATGCACATATTTATTGGCATCCATTTGCTGCTCATTGTATAAATCTTATTTTAAAAGATATTGGTGGCATAGACCATATTTTCAGTCTTGCTTCATACACATCTAAGATCATAATTTTTGTGTTTAATCATATCACTTTTTGTATGGTTATGAAAGTAAGAAGATTAGGTTAAGATCGTGTTTCATGCTACTACCAAGTTTGAAACTACATTTATTACTTTGAAAAGTATTTATGAATGTAAGCAACTACTTCAAGATTTAGTGACAAGTAAACATTTTTCATGTCATAAGTTATCAAAGAGTCAAAAAGGAACAGAAGTTTGTGCTATTATTTTAGATAATAAATTTTGGGATGTTTGCTTGATCACTGTGAAGTTTGTTACTCTGCTTATAAGGTTGTTGAGGATAGTTGACTTAGATGAGAAGCCATCTTTAGGGTATATATATGATTGTATATGTAGAGCTCGCAAAACCATTATAAATTTTTTTAAAAGGAAAGGAGAAATTGTACAAGCCTTATATAGATATTGTTGACCGATGATAAGATAAGCTTGTTACTTAAAGGATCCACTTAGCAGCTTATTTTATTAATCCTTATTACTTATATAATGGAGATGTATGTACAAATAATATCATGGGTGGTCTACTTGATGTGATTAAATGCAAATGTTTTTTCTCTATTGAAGAGTAATCACAAGCAATAAATGAGATTAAATTATATTGTGAAGCTTTAAAGAGTTTTGCTAGATCATCAACAAAGAGAGAACTTATGATGAAAAAATGCAACGTGGTAAGTTTTATACTTTTAATTCATTCTTTACTTATTAATAATATATATTTTTTCATGACTACTAATTTAAAATACAGATGAGTGGTGGAGATTATTTAGTGACAGTGTTGTAATATTGAGAAAACTTGATATTAGATTACTCAGTTAAACAGCTTCTTTATCAGGTTGTGAATGTAATTAGAGTGTTTTTAACGTATTCATATAATGAAACGAAATCTTTTGGGAAATCAAAGATTTAATGGCCTTGATTATGTTACTTATACTCTAAGAATGGAGAACAAGTATTTTACAGTTTTTTTTATTTCATTAATTTTATTTTTATTATCAACTTTATAATTTGTCTATTATGTATTTTGAGCGCTAGTAAGAAGAGACGTATAAGTTGATATTGGTTGTAATAAACATACTGATTTTTGGATTGAAGAAGAAGAGCCATTGCTTGACATTAATTATAATGAACTTGAAAAGGTGATTTATGAAGAAAATGCATTTATCACAATGAATGAATTAAGAAAATCTACTGATGGTCATTTCATATCTTATTTTGATCACATTTAAGTTAAATATATAATGTATTACAAATTTATTGAGAATAATTTCATATATTACTAAATTGTAATTAATTTAGATGCATTAGAAGAAATTGATAGAAATACTTTAGATGAAGGCATATATTACGAGTCTTTAGATAGCGTCAAAGAATATAGAGCTTTTGAAGTTAATGAGACACAACCTCCTTTAGAAATACAATTTGATTTTTATTGTTATTTTAAGTTTTATATTAGACTTATATTTATTTATTATTAGTTTATTATATAATAATAGACATTGGTGTATTTTTTATTTCAATAAAATATTTATTTTTACTTACTTTTATAAATTTTAATTTTTATTTATTATATACTGATTTTATAGTAGTTTAATACCAGTTGAACCTTTAAACCTTAAACCTTTCTTTCGATTGGTTTAATATCCGGTCTCGTTTTTAAAACATTGATGATATCCATAAGAGAAATTCAAAGAAGGTAATTTAGGTTATGTTCATGTTATCTAATTATTTTGTGTTAAACTCGTAATTTTGGCGATGTTCATGTTATCTAATTATTTTATGTTAAATTAAGTTGTATTGGACTATAAATGTAGCACCCCACTCCCGCAAGACCCAAACTCGATATCGATGGTGATATCCGAGACCGTGCCCCGCGAGGGTGGTGTGTTACGCACTCGATCAATCAAAATTCGGTATACATTTTTTTTGACACACATGGAAGTCGATAATCAAATAGGGCATAAGCCCCTTCCCATCATACAATGCCATTTACACATATTCCCATATGGCCATTTGGCCCTTTTTCAAAAACTTTTCACTTAACACAATTTTCAATAGTCATCCGGGCCCTTTC
>JANKYF010185071.1:0-13236 GCA_029829435.1 Erythroxylum hondense | reverse complement strand
AAGCTCGGTCCCTCTCCGAAACAATCAGAGCTCAGGGAATCATTACTTTTTGCTTGGGTTTAGGCCTGCCATTCTTACGTGTATGTGGACCTTCAAAGGTATATTATCTTCTTTAATATAATTTTTTTTAAAAAATAAAATGTAATATGATAATATAGATAACGAAAAGAGTTTACCGAAACTTACTGGGAAATATTACAATGCAATGTAAACCTTTAACACGATAGAAGCGGTAGGAACATCACAACAAATCCTGATCATGTCGTAATTATCAAAGCCAGTGGAACGAAGTTTACTCCGCGGGCACGAGCGGTAGCGCTACAGTTGAATGTTCAAATTTCACCCCAACTATTTTGATGCTCTGCTTTAATTAGCAGAAGGAAAAGGAAAATGAGATTAGTGATCACGATCCGTATCTTCTCCCTCATTTTCTTCTCTTTGCTTCTCTCCGTCATTGCTAGACCCCCTCTTCATTCCTCTCTTCCTTCAGGTATGCAGCGTGTTGATCTTCACCTTTTTTCTCTGTTTTTTGTTGTTGTTGAAATTAGGCCCTATAATTTGATCTCTTGATTCAGAAATTTCTTTCCAGTCAAATCAGGCTCTTTATTTCACATCTTCTGCTTCTTATTCCTTAGTATTTTCCCAGGATTTGGCAACGGTTCTAGAAATAGTGGTTCCCTGAGGCAGTTACTTGAGGATAACCAGTAAGCTAAATTTCTTCAAGAAAAGAAAATTTTGGTGTTAGTGTTAAATTTCGTATTCTGATCTAATAATTTGGTGGTAGTGTTGATGATGTAGCTCATGGGTATATGAGTAACTCTGATCTTGAGAAGGCAGTCAAGGAATTTGGTCGAAGGTGCAGTAACATTTCTAGAATATACAGGTGATCCCTAGGACTTTTGTTGCTGACTTTAGGACTCTGTTGTTTTTTGTTTCTACTTTTAATCTAATAATGCTGACTTGTTCTTTTTCTCTCTCCTTGAGGATTGGCTATTTAGTATTGGAGAGAGTGTTGATGGAGTTCCTTTGGTAACTGCAGCTTTACTCGCATTTTCCTCGCATTCTATTTCTCTAGCTTCACTTTTAATTCAATGGCTCACAGAGATCTCCAGTCTTTCTGAATGTGGGTTGTTTTCTGTTTTTTCTTCTGTAGTGGGTCATAGAGATCTCTGACAAACCTGGTGAGAATGAGCCTGAACCTGCTTTCAAGGTTAACCATTTCCCATTTACCATTCTAATGCGTGATTTTTCATTACTTATACGGCTTCTCAAATGCATTGGGTTCATGATTTTATTTGGAAAAGAAAGACACGAGAATTTGCAAAATAAAGAAAGAACAAGAGATAGATGTACGTTGAAAAAGAAAACAAAGTGCTTCTAACCAGGTACAGTTGAAATGCTTGCCACTGTAATGGGGCAACTAATCAGAAATTTACCTTCCACATCCCCTGAGGTAGCTTTGGTACTACTCATAACATTTTAGCCATCACAAGTGGCATGTGAGGTGCTGTTTGCTTGGTAAGCCATAAGGGGTTACCTTATGAAAGATGCATCACAAAGCTGGAACAAGAATACATATATGATCTTTGCTACACATCGGACATGGGGCCATGATAGTTTGTAGCCTAACCATTATAAATGGGGAACAAACTGCCATTAGTAATAAATTATTTGCAAATTTGTTGTGATGGAAGTATATGCGTGCCAATGAAATTGATGTAATTAAGAAATTGCAACATTAGTTAGTAAAGAGAGACTCACAACATTATTTACTAAAAATAGCTCTTAGTTTTACCATAGTAAGGAAGTACTTATAGAATTCACAAGTGATTTTAGAAGCTTTCTCTGTGGAATGTTCCCGTATGTATAGTATGCAGGGATTCATAGTATTGTTTTCCAATGATAAATTGGTGATTTTAAGCATCATAGGTTCCTATCATGCTTTGCTTGCTCCCTTACATTATTATGTAACTCAATATGTAATTCTTTGAACAAATGATCTTCTTTGACTCCTCTTAATCTAGAGATGACATGAATCTCTTTGAGAACATGATGTAGTTAAAACTTTGTTAATGTTTATGCTTTTGGTGCGTACATAAAATGCACATGCTTCTAATGTGTCCAAAGATTTTGTATCCACGGATTACTACTTTGTTCACTTGGAAGAATGCTGGTTATTTCCTAACGATAATTCTGTTTAAGGGACAAAGTATTCGTTTGTTTATTCAATCTTAAATTTCAACTAGATTTTGTGAATAAGTTGTTATACCTTTCCACTTTGATTGTGTTACTTGTAATATGTAATGATTTTATCTTCTAAAAGATATAAAACATTCACCTTTAGTAGCATGGTGATTGATTTTTTTCGTTTGCAGTACATCGGAAATGTGCATGGAAATGAACCTGTGGGCCGAGAGCTTCTATTGATTCTTGCCAATTGGCTTTGTGATAACTACATGGTGGATCCTTTGGTAATTTTCTATTTTTTTAAATGTGCACGAGGGTATTTAATTTACGCACTAGAATCAATCTTGTTCCTCTTTTTTGTGTTACCTTTTCATTTAAGATATTATTTAATAGCTTTTTGTTTGTTGTTTTTGTTTAATGCTTAGTTTTTTATTTTGATTTCCATTATGTTGCTATTTCTAGAGTTATTTATTTATTTATCACATAAATTGTTATCGTCTTGGATTAATCTATGATAGTATGAATTTTGATTCATTATCAGATATTTGTGTGCATTCTTGGAATGGTTCAGTGATTTGTTCCTCAACTTTATTGGACTAAGCATTATCCTCTATTTTACTAGGTATTTTAGTCATTAGCATTTAGTGGCTGATTCCTAAACTCTTTGGTCAATATACGTAATTAATGTAGACATTTGTCAACTGCTTAAGAATGCTTATATTCTTGTGGATTTTTGCAAATATATGTTTATTCTCACGCTTCGGATTGGAAAATCTTCCTTTTTATCCTTGAAGGCCAGATTGATTGTGGAAAATGTTCACCTTCATATTCTTCCATCAATGAATCCTGATGGATTCTCATTAAGGAGACGTGGTAATGCAAACAATATTGATCTAAACCGAGATTTTCCAGACCAGGTATTGTTTGCTTATTATGTTTAGTTATATGATGGTGAATAATTTTGAAATTTGCTATAGTCTGTATAGTGCTATAACACATGCTTCTTATAAAATCTGATTGAAATTAGAAATCTATGGATACTGTAAAAGATTATACTTTTGGATCATTTTCTTTACAATTTGACATCCATTACTAGCTTATAGTTGATGCCTTTAACTTCTTTCTATTTGATAATTGCTTAAAAGCTTTGAGTATTTATTTCATACGGTTTGGGTGGAGAAGATAGAAGCAGAAAGTGTATATTGTGGCTCGGGAAAATAAAATCATGCAAAGAAGAAGCTTGATGGAGAGTTAATTAGCCCTAGAAAGTCTTATTGGTGTGTACTTGAGTTTCTCTGTCGAAATTTTATCCAACAAAAGGTTAAGGAGTTAAGTTTTACCTTTTGTGAGCCTAAATCAAAACTTGAAATTTCTGATTTTTGGATTGCTGTGACTTTTTCAGAATCTTATTTATTGTTGTGCTTGAAACTTAATTGCCAAATTTCAATGTTATTAACATCAAAACATTCTATTGCCTTTGGATTAGTTTTTGCAATTACAACTTCGGTCAATAAAAATCATATTATAGTATTTTTCCTTGTAATGATTGCTCTGCTAGTGATGTATCTCTTTGTAAAATATACTTACTAGATTTTTATACCTGTTTTGAACTTTAATGACAAAAGCTCTTTGGCCAATGTGAAATACCAGTTTTTTCCTGTGAATAATGACCTAGATGCTCGTCAACCTGAAACAAAAGCAATTATTAATTGGATGAGGCAAATAAATTTTGCTGCATCTGCCACTCTACATGGGGTAAGTCTTTTGACTTCATTTTCATGCTATCAATTATGATATCTGCTCATACTATTTCCTGTTGTTGTCAGCTTTCGTTCCTTATTGCAAGACATGTTGATGTAGGACGTATAAAAGCATATACTAGTTATTTGATATAACTCGTAATAAATTGAAAATGTAGGCTATTGGAACTTTGAGTTTAGAGACAGAATTAATGAATAAGGAATTGAAACGGAAGGATAGTAGGAATGACTCTTAGGCTTTGCATTAAAACAACTATTCGGAATTGCACAAAGAAGAGGAAAGCAAATATAAGATGATGTAGATATCAAAGTGGCTACAATCACTTCATGATTTTGTTATTTTTATTGTCATAAAGCATATACTGATTGATTTAGGAGATAAGAATTTGTTTGTTGGTTTTAATTTGTACTAGGTAATTAACAAGCATCATGATTTTCATAGGGGGCACTTGTTGCAAATTATCCATGGGATGCCAATAAGGAAAACCGGTAATTATTTTAAGTTTCATTCAAGCTTTTTATCGACATTATGAGTTATACTGTGTATGTATATTATCAAAAACTCTTGTAATTGTATCTTTTCCGTTGGCTCTTTCTTCCTCTACTTTATTGTTTCTTTATCTCTTTTTGGTTGTTTCTCTAGACAGCTACTGCTCCCTCTTTTGATTGTTGTCTCCTTTTAGGCAATTGTCCCTAGCCTATTTGTATCTCTATTGACTATTTCTTCTGCTTTCTTTTATTTTCTCGATAATTGTTTCTTACCACAGACAATTCTCTTGTTCCCATTATCCCTTGTCAACGATTTTCCCTTCTATGCTAGTTTCCTTTGCCAATTTCCTTTTCCACACTATTCCTTATTGGCCAGCTTCATCCTTTATAAACAACTCCTCAATAGTGTTAGAGTCTTCTTTGGAAACAACATTTGATTTAGTTTAGGGTTTTGAATTAAACCCAAAGAAACAACTAGTTAATCAAGCCTTCCTTTGCTACCATTCTTTTAGTGCCATTTCAATTGTTATTAAAACTACATTTTTTGCGTCCTTTAATGACACGAAATGGAAGAGGAAAATAATCTGTCTTCTTACATTTTTTTTGAGTTACATCGTCATATACATTTTAGTATAAGAGAAAAATAGGAAACAATCTCCTAGTATAGGAATCAATCCCCTAGGATTTCAAAATCTTTGGGAATTTCAAGAAATTTACTTTCCTAGAACTTGTACACAACTAGTTTACAACTCGATCCTCCCCCTCAAGATGAGGAATGAATGTCTTCCATTCCTAGCTTGGAACTAATGTCATGAAAACTTGAGCTGTTCAGCCCCTTCATTAGAACATCAGCTAGTTGACTTCCTATCAGAATACATGACATGCATATGAGCCCTTCTAATTTCTCCTTGACGAAATGTCTATTAATCTCAAAATACTTTATCTTATCATATTGAAAGGGGTTATAAGCAATATTGATATCTGATTTATTGTCAAAATATAGTTTCATTGGACCTTCCCACTTAACTTTCGAGTCATCTAGAATAATCTTCAACCACAACAACTTGCACAAGCTTTGAGCAATTGCTCTCAACTTTGATTATGCTAATGATCTGGCCACAACATTTTATTTCTTTCATCTCCAAGTTTCCTATTTCCTCTAAGTAAAGTGCAATAAACATCCTATACGCTGCTCATAGGTGCGACTCTCTTAGATCATGCATAATTGACTAACTATTCGAGTATGAGAAAGGTATATGAGCTTGTCCACTAGCCTTTTTTATTGAGATATGAAAATTCCTTATGTGGAATATACCATCTTGATACCAAGAAAGCACTTCAATTTCCCAAGTGCCTTTATATCGAATTCCTTGATTAGCCATTTCTTCAATTCCCCTATTTCCTTTTCATCATTTCTAGTCACAATAATATCATCAACATACAACAGTCACTCCCCCTATAGTTGTTTGCTTGATGAAGAGAGTGTGATTACCTTGACTTTGTTTATATCCTGACCCTTTCATAACTTTAGTAAATCTACCAAACTATGTTCTAAGATATTGTTTCAATCTATATGTAGCCATTTTCAACATACAAACTTAATTACCCATATTTTCTTCAAATCCCGTGGGATGTTCATGTAGATTTCTTCGTCTACATCTCCATGAAGAAAAACATTCTCTACATCATACTACAGAAGTTGCTAATACAAGGATGACAAAATCCTCATAGTATTCATTTTGGCCATTGGAGTAAATGTTTCGTGGTAATCGACCCTATAAGTTTGAGTGTACCTTTTAGCAACTAACTGTGTTTTGTTGAGTGTACCCTTTAGCAACTAACTGTGTTTTGTACCTCTTTAGTGATCCATCAACTTTATATTTCATTGTGAAGATCCATTTGCAATCAACTATGTTCTTTCCCCTTTGGTTTCTCAACAATCTCATATGCCCTATTCTTATCTAATGCATTTATTTCCTCTCTCATAGCATTCCTCCATTCCCTTTTTTGTAATGCCTCAAAAATAGTATAGGGAATGGAAATGTATTACTCATAATGAATTTTTTGTGGGTTGGTGGACAATAAGTCTATTGGTCCCTTGTTGCACTGTATATTAAGGTGTGAGTCGTTTATAGGAATTTCAACCGATTGTGTATGTAAAGTAGGATCATATCGTATTGTGGACTCATTTCCAGAGTTTGGGTTGGATTTCTTGACTTGTTTAAGGTATTGGATCAATTGCTTTTCTAGAATACAGCTGTGAATATCCTGCAAAATCTTGAGTAACTAGTTGGTCACAGGAGAGGGCATGTTTTTCTGGAGGAGTGATTTCTGTATTTCTTAAGATAGACACAGGGCTAGAGGCTAAAGATGAGTTTGGGATGGATACAGGAAGTTCAAGTGGCTTAAAAGACTCAAAAGTACCATCTTCCATCATTGATGTCTCTGCCTTAAGATAGGACTAGTCAAAATATGGTTTGTTTTCAGTGAAAGAGACATCAATTGATGTATAGAACTTTCATGAGGAAGGCTATAGCACTTGTACCGCTTTTGTGTAGGTTGAAAAGACATATTTGATGGCACGAGGATCTAACTTTCCTCTGCGTTGACTGTGAATATGAAACTATTTCTTAGACAAAGAGCTATCTCCTAGGATCCTAAAATCTTTGGGATATTAAGAAATATACTTTCTTAAAACCTGTATCCAACTAATATACAGTTAATATACACCTCCACATTTAACATGCCACAATTATTCGCTACATTTGTTATTATTGTAGAGAGACTAATTGATTGAAACTGTTCCTTTTGTTCCACCTTTGTCCTTGTTGGTTCTGTAATGCTTATATCCAATCAGAGGAAGCTGTATTATGATTCAGCCAGTTACTGAAGATCGTTTGGGAAACTCTTGTATCATACTGTTATTATACCTGATATAGGCATTCTGGTAAACTGATTAGTCAGTTTATGTCTTCTTTATACACTGAGCATTGGAAGCTGGCCTTTGTGTTGAACAATACATCAAAAGTGCTCCACAAAGACTTGTACCATAATCATAGTCATATTAGTATATTGGGGTATCCAGATGATGATTATGCGGTATCATAATCTGATAGGCTGTCCACTTCAGGTTATTGTGCATTTGCAGGAGAGAGTAAAAAAGGTACAATGTGATAATTCGATCTAGATAAGAAATTAAGTACAATGTTATGTTAGTTGCAACATGTGAATTATTATCGTTGTCATCTTTTTGAGGACTTTGGGATTGATACGTGATAATTAGGCTGCTCTGTACATTTCTTCTAATTTAGTTTATTACGAGAAACAAAACACATTAACGTGGGCATCCCTTCGGTAGAGTGAGGATTGTATTCTGAGATCTTATTACAAAATTTAGGGTCTTTTTGAGGACTTAATCCATTAAGATTTATGGGATTGATACGTGATAATTAGGCAGTGCTGTAAATTTCTTCTAATTTAGTTTATTACGAGAAAAAAATACATAAAGGTGGACATCACTTTGGTGGAGTGAGGATTGTATACTGAGATCTGATTACAAAATTCAGAGTCTCTATGAATCAGTAGCTGACCCCTTCAATAACTTGTTGAGAGGTTTGAGAATTCAATATAGTTCTATTAAGTTGGGAATTAATAATATATATTTTCCAATTTAAGAGGGGATTAAAAGTATATTAGTAAATATGTATACTAAGTTGCATTCAGTGCATTTCTATTTGTATATAGTACACAACTGTAAATATTATTAACCTATCCACACTTCTTTCAAGTTTACAGATGGCTTATTGTACCGCATCATAGATGGTTTCCAAGTATTTCTCTAGTTTTGACATTGCAGTTTGGCTGGCCCTATGTTGTGTTCCTTGTCTGAAGTTGAGGATTAGACAATATAAAACTTTTCATAGCATTTGAGAAGTGATATCACCATACTGGTTTCTCTATAGTCTTCATGATTGGTTCTAGTCACTCTAACTAGTATTGAAGGAGACGTGACCTCTTAGCTGTGCACTATTTATTCCAATTAATGATGTGTGCTGCATCACCTTCATGCACGGTTTGATATGATACTGAGATTTTCATGTTAATAAATTTGATAAACTTTCCATTCCATGCCTGGTTGGTTTTCTTTCTATTCTTTTGAGTGCTCATATCTATCTAAATATACGAACCTTATTCCAGGAAAAGTTACTTTGCATGTCCTGATGATGACACATTTCGGTTCATGGCAAGCACATACAGCCTTTCTCACCATAATATGTCCTTGAGCAAGGAGTTTCCTGGAGGAATTACAAATGGAGCATCTTGGTAGGACTGTTTAGAACTGTGTTTTCTAGATAATAATTGCATCAACTTGAAAATTGTCGAATCGTTCTTCATATGCTAGTGCCTCTTTAAATAAAATTACATTCTTCGTTTTCTTTCGTTTTGGCTCAAGAATTATGATAGTCAGAACTTGATGCAGGTACCCAATATATGGTGGCATGCAAGACTGGAATTACATTCATGCAGGATGTCTTGAATTGACTTTAGAGATTAGCGACAATAAGTGGCCTATTGCTGATGAGGTGAGATTTCTGCTCAAGCTAATGTGTACTGGATAATTCCATTCTTCCTTCTTGCTTTTCGTTACCATCTATAATGATCCAATCAACTGATTTATGCCACTTGTGTCTGGCCAGCTTCCAACACTTTGGGAATATAACAAAATGAGTTTACTGAACCTCATAGCCAGTGTTGCAAAGGTAGGCAGTGAAATAATTCATTTATTTGTCATCTTTTATTGAATATTGCTCCAGTTATCTGCAGGAATCTTGTATTGCTAACTTGATTGGGTTCAAATGTGTACGAAAGTGGGAATAATTTCACTGCATTATTGAATAGAAAATATACGACTATGTATAGCCTATTACAGCAGAAGTTTAAACCTGGAAATATATCCAGATATATCTAATCTAATCTAATCTTATCTAATCCCTTAATTTAAGGAATTTGAACTTATTCTATATGAACTATATACAGCCTGTCTATATCTTAATATAATCTAGATACAACTGTATAGTATCTGTAGAAGAATATTAGTATATCACCGACACTCCCGGTGAATAGATATTGATCATTCCCAGCTTGCAACTAAGTTCTTCAAATCTGACTCTTGCTAGTGCCTTGGTAAAAACATCTGCAACTTGACTGCTGGTTGGCACATAGGTAAGATCAATTAATCCAGATTCCACTTTCTCTTTGATGAAATGACGATCTATCTCCACATGCTTGGTTCTATCGTGATGTATAGGATTCCTTGCAATCCCTATTGTGGCCATGTTATCACACCACACTTTCATTTGAGACCCCTATTGTGATTTGTAGTTCTGCTAGGAGCCTCTTGATCTATATTCCTTCACATATTCCAAGTGCCAAAGCTCTGTACACTGCTTCGGCACTGCTTCTTGCAACCACTGGTTGTTTCTTGCTCCTCCAAGTAACTAAGTTGCCCCACACAAAGGTGCAATAGCCTATTGTGGACCTTCTATCAGTTACAAATCCGGCCTAGTCAGCATATGTGAAAACTTCAATGCTCCTTACTCCCCCTTCCTTAAAGAATGACCCTTTTATGAGTGTCATTTTTAAGTACTTTAGAATTCTATACACTGCCTCCATGTGTTCCTCTTGAGGATTGCTCATAAATTGACTAACCACACTGATAGAAAAACTAATATCTGGCCGAGTATGGGATAGATAAATTAGTTTTGCCACAAGTCTTTGATATCTGCCTATGTCCACTGGTGTACCACCCTTTTAAGACTTAACTTATATGTGGATTCCATAGGTATTTCCGTTGGCTTTGCTCCTAGCATTCCAGTTTCCTTTAAAAGATCAAGAGTATACTTCCTCTGAGACACTGAGATACCTTTATTAGATCTGGCCACCTCCATTCCAATGAAATATCTCAAGTTACCCATATCTTTGATTTCAAATTCTCGAGCCAGAGAATTCTTTAGGTCCTATATACCTTCCCAATCATCACCTGTAATGACGATATCATCAACATAGACAATATGGATAGTAATCCTACCATTAGTCAAACGCCGAATAAATAGGGTGTGATCAGCCTGGCATTGATAGTAATTAAGATTCTTCATTGCTCTTGCAAATCTCCCAAACCATGCTCTAGGTGACTGCTTCAAGCCGTACAAAGACTTTTTGAGTTTGCATACTCTCCGAGGATGGTTGTTTCTTCCTAATCCTGGTGGCAACTCCATATACACCTCCTCTTCAAGATCACCATTCAAGAAGGCATTTTTGACATCAAGTTGGTGTAGGGGCCAGTCTAGATTTGCAGCTAGTGACAATAGAATCTTAATTGTATTGAGTTTGGCTACAGGTGCAAATGTTTCCTGGTAGTCAATCCCATGTGTCTGTGTAAATCCCCTAGCCACAAGTCTTGCCTTATGCCTGTTAATACTTCCATCTGAATTGTATTTGATGGTAAACACCCATTTGCATCCCACCACAGTTTTTCCTTGTGGTAAGTCTGTTTCCACCCAAGTCTGATTCTTCTTAAGTGCATTTAGTTCATCATTTATTGCCTCCCTCCATTTAGGATCCTTGACAGCCTCCTGAAAATTATGAGGTAATTTTTCAGTAGATAACTGAGCAACAAAGGTCTGAAAATGGGGAGATAACCTATTATAAGAGACAAAGTTGTCGACTGGGTGCCTTGTACATAATCTTACTCCCTTCCTCAGTGCTATAGGCCAACCCAACTCCTCAGAATTTGTAGCAAGTTCTTATTCATGACCTTGCTCAGAAAGTATGATAGATTTTGATAGATTTCTCCTGTCCAGTTTCACTTGCTACTTGCTATTCATTTCCTTGTTCTGTTCCCTTCCTTCTTGTGTAAAATCTGTTATAATTTCCTGGTTTATCCACCCTAGTTTCGGTATCCTTCTCCTTATCACATTCACCATATTCAGTGGCATTCTTGTCTAGTTGGGGGCAGGGATCATCTGTTACAGTGAGCTCAAAGGGTTGAGTGGTCTCTGAAGTGAAAGTATCAGGTAAACTGAAAGTATTAGGTCTGATTTGATCAAGGTCAGGTGCAGATGTTTTTACCAAGGCACTAGCAAGAGTCCGATTTGAAGAGCTTAGCTGCAAGCTGGGAATGATCAATATCCATTCACTAGCTTGAGGGGGAGTGTTGGTGATATTCTTCTACAGATACTATACAGTTGTATCTAGATTATATTGAGATATATAGTTAAGATAGAATAAGTTCAAATCCCTTAATTAAGGGATTAGATCAGATCAGATTAGATTAGATATCTCTGGATAACTTTCCAGATTTAAATTTCTCTTGTAATAGGCTATATATGGCCGTATATTTTCTCTTCAATAACATAGAAAAATTATTCCCACTTTCGTACAATTGTCAAATATGTCGGGCTTCAATGCTTTACAAGAAACAGCCTTATTCCTGGTATCAACCTGACCTACTTGTCAAATGTATGTGAGTTTGTTTGTGCTAAGCATCGACATTAATTGTTGTCATTGTTTGTTTTGTTGTCATTTCCTTCTGCCACTGCTGATTCGTCCTTGTCATCAATGCTAATTAGAGGTTCATCAGCACTGTTTGAATTGAAACCGTAGTGGTCTTCATGCCAGCCCATTGGTGTCAGCCCTGACCAGGGATTCAGCAATGACCTTTACCAGTGCTAATTATCTTGAAACCCTAACCTCACCTTGCTTTATTAATTGTATTTCAATGAATCATATGTCACATAGTCCTCCTTAATAATTTATTTTGTAAACAAGATCCAACCACCATAAAAGTTCCATTGCCAACAGCTTAAGTACTTTTTCAAGGGAGCATTCACCCTTAACTTCTGATTTGACCACAAATCTCATCTCTGTTCTCCACCTTGTCGAAGACCTTACTTTTATGCTTAAGTGACCAAGCTTGGATCTCGAGAAACACCTATTGTTTTCTCAAGATGCCTCCTCAACCAACAGTTTTAAAATCCAGCTCCAACATATGGATCATCTTTCTTTAAGTGACTTAAACTATATTCTCTCCTTCTTTTGTGGTATCTTACATAAAGATATTGTGAAGTATGTGAAATTGCTAAAAATTACTCAGCCCCTTTTTCCCATATTCATTTAAAACTTTACTCCCTGGGGTCTATCTGAAATCTCAAAGCTAAACGGAGCAAACTGTTCTACAACATTTTGTGATGATTAAACACTCGAGTACTTTGGCTTTTCTTGATGAAAGAAGAATCTGAAAATCCCCATTATTCTTTTAAATTTTCTTGGCAGAATTTGAATACAGTTTAGAGTGTCGATAAACGTGTCTAAATAGATGACCGAGCTGAATACTTCAATCACACTGACTTAGTTTTTCGATCCAATGGGACCATCCAAGAGCTCATGTGTTGGTCCTATTCAGTAAAATGTTGTAGAAAAGAATTGCTGTGTGCTTGATGCAATTTCAGTCCTCTCATTGCAAATTAATGTTCCGAAACAGCTGTGAGAGGTTGTAGCTTTAATTCCCACACCTTATTAATTGTACCCCTTTTTGCATGTGTACTTACTCATTTGATTGACGAATTGAGGTGGTCTTTTTTTCTCTTGGGTTCATTTGTGGTTCTTTTAATTTTCAAAATCTTCGGTTGCATTCTTTATGTTCAAATATGTCCTTGAGTTCAAAATATGCAAGTAGTAGAGCCAAAGTTGCTAGCTAGGCCAAATTCAACAACTTCAATGAGCTTTGGTTTGAGGAAAATGA
>JANKYF010185064.1:0-13240 GCA_029829435.1 Erythroxylum hondense | reverse complement strand
TGCGATGGAAACTGGTCGGCTTGGTTTCCTATAGTAAACCAAGTCCCAAATCAAACAATATTCAAAGACAAATAATCGATAAGCTTGAAAATCCAAAGTACTAACACTATCAGTCTACATTCGACTTCCGACTAAATTCCCAAATCCTAAGAGGCAAATTCCGAACTTCCCAACCTATAGTCCTTTCTCTCTAGTTCACAACGAATCCAAAATCGCCTCATTTGGACATCTACAGCCCAAGATATAACTAAAATAGCAAAATTCATCGTTGCTGGAAACAGGGGGTTCGCCGTGACAAGGGCCACGCTCGCCGCGGCGAACGGCCCTTGCTCGTCGCGGCGAAGCATCGCTCACCGCGGCAAACGATCTGCGTGCGCTGCGACAAACCCGTCCCACGTTCGCTGCAGCGTGCACCTTCATGTGTGCCGACCGACCCCGAACTCGTTTTTCCAGTCTTTCCTCAGGTCAATCCTTCCCTAAACACAAATTAATCCTCTAAGTTCTTATTTAAACCATATTTAACCTCAATTATAGTCCAATTAACCACTAACACACCCAATTTAATCAAACTAGGCCATAAACGCATAATTATCCCAATTCATGCTTAACGATATCAATTATAGATCATAAAAAAATTCGGGGCCTAACAATAACTCTGAATGGATTATGAATATATATATGTAAGATGGGTAAATGACAATAGGAAAATGTGATGGAAATGAGGAAAAAATAAAAGGGGGAAGGAAATAGTCATAAATGACTTAATAAGAAATAAATGATGTGTAGTAAGGCGAAAGTTAGAAATGCATATAAGAGAGGACTTTATGTATGAATGAGATAAAGAATAAGATGACGAATTAAATGAGAAGAATTGATGCACTCGATATGGTAGTTGACTCATTACGAAATGAAGTAGCCTCGGAAGAGGTAAAATCTGGAAAATTATAGTAAAATTGGTGTTAGTAGGTTTGATAATGAGCGGAGGAAAGTGCAGGGCACGATAGTGGCCTGAAAAAAATTAGTTTTTGTCACGATTGTGTGGGGATACCCCAATCATGGGCATAAAGAGTCTTAGGTTATATCTGTTGGAGTTAACAATGCCCCGATAGTATTATGATATTGAAGGTTAAAGTGATCCAAGCAAAATTATATCAGTTAGTGACTATGATCATAAATGATATTTTGAGTATAATCGAAAAGTAAAAAGAATATTTTGAATACTCGAGGCAAAAAAGTGTAAATCATATAGGTGATAATTGTATAAAGAATTTTTGAGAGACTATAATCTCAATGTTAATTATGACATTTGGATTTGGAGATTTCGTAGTATATACAATAGAGTTTCCCATTAGAGATTAAGATGCAATCTGTTGCAATGTTATAAAGTGATTTTGTGTACATAGAGACAATTATAGCCTCATGAGCTAAAATTTGATCATGATTTGAAACTTCTTGCAATAGTAATTGCTTTGAAAGCTTGGAGACATTATTTGTACATAAACATTTTAGATATATATATGAATATATAGATCATAAAAGATTGAGGTAATTATTGAGTTTGAAAAGATTGAAAGAATTGTGCAATTGAGTATTTCCTAATAAAGGGTATCATAATCTAATGCATTGAATAGAAAATTCAATAGCAGAGTATCATAAATTTGGATATTGAGGTTATCAAATCTAGTGCGATAAAAAAGTGTAGAATGTTGAGATAATAAGGGGCAAAGAAAGTATTATTAGTTATTGAAATTTAAAAGCAGTTTTGCATAAAAGGATTACCAAAACCCAAATTGAGGATTTAGAAATTGTGAGTCTTATCAAGGAAATTGAAAATCAATATGAATTTTTGAGTTTGAATTGGAAGAATGATATTTTGTGATTGAAATAAAAAATATGTGTACCCAATAGGGAACATTGAGTAAAGAGATTGTTAGAGAAGCGCAATAACAACCTATGATATACATCCTTAGGAATACATCAAAAGGGCATTTGATGGATATGAAAGTAGAACTAAATGATTACGTGTATAAATTGTTAACAAGTTTAACTATTGGAGATATGGTTAAAGCTTATATTTTGGAGTTCATAGGAGTATGAGATCCATGTGTAGTTCTAAGTGACTTTAAGCATAACAATCATTATCACAGTGATATTATTAGAATATTGTATGAGGCGTTATACGACAAAGGAGTCGTTCGCCCTTTCATTAAAATAAAGCGGGCCAAAAAAAATGATTGAAGACCAGAATTGATTAGAGATATTGAAAAGGGTGAATTGAATTTATAATAGAAATTAAGTGGCTTATAAAAGATGAATGAATTTGGTGTGATAACATTGAAGTTATGAAATGTAGTGAGATAGACTTAAGAGTTAAGTGTATTAACACCGATGAGAAGTGAGAGTGTCATCTTGCCAAGGTGTGCTCACATTAAGTACAAGATGTGCTCAAATTAGGAAAAAGGATAGATTAAGCCCGATATGAATTGGTCGGTACAAAATTATTATGAGTTAGTGTTACTGATAAAAGGATGCCTCATATCTATAATGTGTGATAGGTTAGTATGCTAAGAAATATTGAGATGATTTGATAAAGATGTATTCTTAGCTCCGAAAGTGAAATTGTGAGTGATCTGATATATGCATAATGAGAAATAGTTAAGATAGTGTGATATCTGAATAAGAAATTGAAAGAGTGATTGATTCCATGAATTAAAGTCTAGTGGAATAAATAATTTGAGTGATGAAGCTAAATGGGAACTGAAAAAGAATATACGGAAACAATACCCCTATCATTATTGTCAATTTGATAAGAATTTTAAGGATGAAATTCCTTTTAAAGAGGGGAGAATTGTAACATTCCATTACTCATGTTGAGGCTAAAATAGTAAATATGAGAAATTATTGAGAGATTAAAAAATGTATTTCGTATTCATGCATTAAAATCTATACACATACACGTAGACATTGGATTTTTGCACATGAAAATAATTGTACATGCATTCATAGATGATTCTGGGTATAATTGGATTGAGTTGAGATTTGTGAGAATTTTGAGAACTTTGAATTTTATTTATATTGGAAACTTTATTGATTAGTGGAATTGTTGTAATTTTTGAATTTTAGGAATTTAGGAATAATTTCAAAAATTATGAATTTTAGGGAAAATAGGAAAAAGGAATCAAAAGAATATTATAGATAATTGGATTGTAAAGATGAGAGTTAAGAAATTAGTTCAAAAGGAAATTGGATAGAGCTCAGACATTAGGAAAGTGACAAGTGTCACTAACTTAGTTGAGAGGCTTTGGTAAGTTGTTAGAAGTAAGTTATAGTTATATGAGAGTTGAAAAGGGGTTTTTGGGCTCATTAAGGGTAGAAATGGAATAAAGAAATGTAGTCTTGCTTTTTAAGAAGGGGGAACATGAATTGAGAGAGAGAAAGAGAAATTAAGAAAGAAAAAGAAGAGAATTTTGGTGGTTGAGAGAAAAGAAAAAAGTTGAGCTAGGATTTCAACACTTCTTTGTCTTGAAAGAGATTTTGAAGTGGGTCAAGAAGAGAAAAAGGAAGAGGTAGAGAAGAGCTTCAAAAGAATTAAGGTAAGATCATTTGATTCTTTTGGAATTTTTGGAAGAGTTTTAGACCATGGAGTTAAGAAATACATGGGTTTAAGTATTCTAGAATCAATTTTAGTGATTAGGCATTGTGGGATTTTTCTATTTGAAAATCCTATTGAGTGGAGGTTTGAGAGTTGAGTGAAGTCAAATTGGTAGCTGAATGGTTATACTCAGGAGTTTCCAAATTGGCACAGTACAAAATTTTAAATCTTCCTTAGGGGTAAATTTTGTTTTCTAACTTCTGGGGCAAAATCTTGTTTAATCTAGGCTAAATTAGACAAAGTTGTCTTATGGAAAGTTTATCTTTCTAGCTTTCCAACAATATATAGTATGAAATTTTTGGACATCGGAGTCAAAAGTTATGATCCTTATCAGTAGAAATGATCAGGAGTGTACTCTACTTCGTCTTAAGAGTCGCTTCGTCTTAAGTTGACTCTGCTTTGCCTTTAGAGGAGCTTCATCTTAAGTTGACTCTGCTTCGCCTTAAGAGTCGCTTCATCTTAAGTTGACTCTATCGCTTCATCTTAAGTTGACTCTACTTCGTCTTAAGTTGACCCTCTGCTTCTTCTTAGATTAATTTTCTGCTTCGTCTTATGTTGACTGAAACTTCTTCTGGTCCAATTTTGACCCCTTATATGATAAAATTTGTCTTAAATGTCTCATGAAAGTTGTAGATCGTGAAGTCCTCTTTAAAACAATCTAAATAACATCTTGATTTGATACCTATATCAAAAGTTATGCTAATTACCCCGAAATAGGTTCAATATGATAGAGGACAGAACCTTGCTTGATTCTTTCAGCCATAACTTTGTCATCCGACCTCCAAATGCAGTGATTCTTAAACCAATGGATCACTAACACATATTTAAATCTCTACATGAAAATTGGTAGCATTATGAATTTTTTTTGGAAAAGTTTGGTTGAAAGAAATTGAGGGAATCTGTTGGAATATTATGAACTGGTGTGATTTCACTGAACATGTTTGGCTATTTCGGTTATTCTTGGATCTATAGGATTCCAAATCATATGATTTTTGATTTGTAGTAAACTAGAGATATAGGCTTACAAATTATATGTAGAAGTCGAATTGTGATTCAGTCTCTAAGATGTTTAATTTTTGGATGGAATTAGTGTATAGTATACTGTTTTTGAATATGAACAGTCTGAAAATGTTTTAGGCATATCTTCCAAATTATTGAACCAAATTGAGTGATTTTGGTGTCAATAGAAACATAATACATAGAGGAACAATTTTCTCATAGGGAGTATTGCCAAATTACTTCTTTTTCATTGTCGAAATGATTAAGAAAAGTAGACCAGAAAGTCAGTTTTTGGGAGAAAATTCTGAAAGTGATACAATAAGAAATGAATTGTGATTTTAATAGTTTTAGTAAGGCATAAACCTAAGTATAAAGCATACTTAGATGGGTTTTGATATGAGAATGATTTTGTGATGAAATTGATGGAAAGATACACGGGATTATCATGAACATGCATTATGCATAGTTCATATCCACACGTACACATAAATGAATGCTTATAATTGTGTAAAGTTATTAATGTGTGTGCAACGTGCGTATTGTGTAATTATGATGTGTAGGATAAACGTTCGCATTCAGACGTTTCCAGAATTTAAAAGCAAATGCTAAACTGGAGCGTAATGTGAGTAGACCAAGATGGTCTCATTTTATTGTTTATTCTGTTTTAAATTTTGTATTGATTGACTATTGAAGTGCTTATTGAACGTGAATTGAACGAAATAAGTGTTTTCTCAACTTCAGTGTTGAATTTTGGACTAAGGTCCGATGACAATGTGAATGAGATGTGATAGTGAATATGATTGTGTGTTATTGAGCACTTTCAATCGACTGAATATTGTGATGCATTTCATTACATGGATGCATGAAACATAATGGCAGTTGTGACCGGAATAGGCACCGATAAGAGCTTAAAGCTCAATGAGTGAAAAAGAGTCTCGAGCTCAAAAGTGATTAAGAGCCTAAGGTTCACTATGTAAAATGAGCCCTATATCCCCCAAGCAGATAAGGGACAGTTAGTAATAAGCCCGGTATCTAATGGATATGAGACTGTTTAGGCACTCGGTCACAACAAAGTAACAAATGAAAAGTGAGTCTCATGTGCACTGCATATGCATAATATGAATGATTAAATTGTATTGAATGTGAAAAGTGAAATGATGTGAACGTAAATTATGTGTTATATGACTGGGTGAGCCATCGACGATGGTCACTCATTAAGTTCGCAAAACTCACCCAAAATTTGCAAATATTTTTCACGATTAGAAAAATTCCCCGTTAGGTAAACGGGAGTATAGCTACTGCATGCAAGTGAGAGATAGAGGTTGGAATCAGTTCACGTTTGCATTGTATTTCTTTATTTTTATACTAAATTTTATTTTCCGCAAATTTTGTATTAAGGAATGTATTCAAAAATTATTTTTCAATGTGTATGCGAATGTAAACATGTTGTATCGACATTATGATTTTGAGTATTTTGTTTGTAGAATGGGCCCTAGTGATTAATGAATTTCTGATGATTTGAAAAATGTTTATGGAATAAAGTGAGCCCTATTTGATGATTGATTTTCGTATACTATGCTTGTGATTTCAAAAGAAAAAATTATACTAAGTTTTGACTGATTAAGTGCTCTAGCATGTCACCCTCGTGGGGCACGATCTTGAATATCACTTAGGATGTCTGGCACGTGTCTCGCAGAAGTGGGGTGCTATAGTCACTCTTTTATTCAAGTCAATTGTCACTTTATTATTGATGCCACATGTCACCATCTCATCAGCTCATTCAACCTAATTTCCCATTTATCATTTTGTCTTGGCCTTTCACACAAGCACGTCATAATCATTTAAGATCTTTCATACCCTGGGATATATCAGTGAGTGCATGTACTATTTTTACAATATCCCTAGGTCATGATTCACTTGTATATGCAAATGTGATGTATGTAAATGAAATCCAATTCATAAATTCTCATATGATATAAATTAATCTAATAATTAAATCCTTAAGTGTTGAAACGGGTTATTACACCCTTAATATTGAATTGTGGATTACACCAATAATTGCATATTACAATTTTGTTTAGTTTTATTATTAAATATACTACAGTTTGATATTATTATTATTTATGAATCTTAGGTTACATATGAATTTTTGGGTTAGAACATATATTCTTCAGTGTAAAGTACTTATGGCATGATCTTATTGTTTCACAAAAATAAAATTATTTTTCATAAAATTAGTCAATTTACTTGCCTTAATAGTATTTAAATTGATTTTGTTTCATAAAAACTTACTATCATAAAGTTGACTATGTCTCTTTTGGACTTCAAAATTAAATAAATAATAGAAAATTCATTTCACTTAAAAGGAGTTAAAGCACGCGAAAGATAAGAAATTGATAGATATTTAAAAATCAAATATAAAAGTTTATCTATCATTCAAAAAACTAAGAACTCCATTCAAATAGGTTTCATTAGTATTCCCAAATAAACTTTCAATCCTAAATGGAAATCTGTAAATAATATTAAGCATTGATGTTAAAGAAAAATATATAAAGTTCAAAAAGTTAATGAAATATACAATTAGCATATTATTAATAAAAAAATCATTATAAACCATCATCGTTGTCTTTAATAAATTAATATAATTCTTCAAATCAATTCGTAAGTTCAAACTTACGTCAACATTAATCTTAATATATAACTAAAAAACATAAAATTATAAAATACTAAAAAATAAAATTGTCACCTTTGATATGAACTTAACTTCATAGTCAAATTAATACTTGACAGATCTTTAGTTTAATATAATTTTTCATTAGGGAATGTAATCTTACCATTGATATTAAAGATGATAGTTATTCTACTACAAGGAAAAACTATTTAAAAGGTCAGCCTCGATATAAAAAAGAAGAAGACAAACTCAAAGGTCCTTTCTCTAGAAGAGTCATCCTTCTCCTTATTAGTAGGCAATCTCAATTTTTGAAGTAAAAGGATAGAAAGTTTAAAGTCTGGAATAAAATTTTTTATGTTTAAAGAAGATATAAAAAAAACACAACTACAAACATGCACAATGAGTGTGAAAAAAAAGTGCAAAACATAATAAAGATACGAGCATTTATGTGCCTTAATAATTCTTCTGATAAGAAGTTGTTAGAAATATGACTTGGGATATAACATCATCCTAGATTGTGTATGTTGTTAATGTTGGGTATATATAAACATGGAAACCCTAAATTAAGAAGATTTTTTACTTCTTTTATTCTCAGAATTAAAGTTAGTCACTTAAGAGGAGAAAAAGATTATAGAGAAATATCGAGAGGTTGTTTTCAAAAGAGAAGAAGCTTGAAATTCATAAAAATTTGAGCATATCATATTTTTCATCTAAACTTTTCATCCATTTTTTGTTTCTTTGTTATTTTTTATTGTAATTTTTTAGTTGAACAACATGATGATTGACTAATTATTTCATATGTCTAGATATGAGGGAAACCTAGTTATTTTCCTTGTATAGATTGTTTCAATTTTATTTATGAAGTGATGTTTTATCTTTAAGGCATATCTTTGGGTGTTATTAATACTTATTTAATTAAAGCTAGTGATTAGATCATATCTTAATTTGCTTATGGATGATCCAAGAGAACATGCATGTGTATGGACTACAGGTTACATAAATTTAGTTGTATTAGGGTCAAACATTTCAGTAAATTTTATGAAACTCAATATTTTAAAAAATTAATAAAATATAAATATACAAATTGCTAATAAAAATAATCATAGACATCATCATTATTGTTTTTAATAAAATTAATATAATTGTTGGGCACCGATTCCAGAACCCAACTCTTACTCTGATACCACAACTATTAGACCCTGCTTCTGGAGCCCAACATTCGAAGTCGTAAAACGTGTGCTTGTACTTGTTATCATGTATGGTTATTCCAATTAACCCTCATTAGTCATCCTCAATTCCTCTTTATTCTCTGATATCGTAAGTGTCGAGCCCTATTTTCTGAATCATTCTTATACTGAAGTAAATATTCTATGCTCAACTTTCATCTAGATATTGAACATCTTAGAGGCTGAATTAGAATTCGACCTCTCCATATAATTTGTAAACCTACGTCTCTAGTTTACTCCACATCAGAAATTATCTCGGTTGGAACCTTACATATCTAGATATATTCAAAATGCCGAAGCATGTTCAGTAAAATAGCATCAGCTCATACTATTCCAACAGATTCCTTTACTTTCCTTCAATCAAAACCTTTTTTCAATCAATTCAGAATGCTACCAATTTTATGGAGAGTTAGCACAATGTGTGAGGAATTTATTGTCTCAAGGGTCACTTCGTTTAGAGGTCAGATAACAAAGATTGGTCGGATAACAATTTTCATCTAGAAATTATAAGTCTTAGGGACTAGGTTAAAATTCTATTCCTTCAGATCATTTGTAGTTCTATGTCTCCAGTTTGTTTAGACACAAGATTCATCTCATTTGGAGGTCAGATAACAAAGTTATGGCCAGAGGAAATCAAACAAGTTTCTGTCCTCAATCATATTGAACCTATTTCGGAACAAATGGCATAACTTGCTCTAGGGATATCAGATCACGGTCATTCTTGAAGCGTTAGAAAGAGAACTTCAATATCTACATCTTTCATGGAGACATTGAAGTGAGATTTTGTCATCTAAATAGGTCAGAATTGGACCAGACTATACAAGATAAACGGTGATTAGAAGAAAGTTGTGAACAATACACAGAAGATATCTTGTCATTCGCATAGCTTTCTCTAGAAACATCATATTAAGGTTTTCTTTAGTTGGTTTGAAAGAGGACTTCAAGATCTACAACTTTCATGAAGACCTCAAAGACAAATTCGATCGTCTATAGGGACAAAAATGTGATCAGACGATAGGATTATATGAACAGTGTCCCAGACGATATGACGTCATCACCAGACGATATGACATCACTAGACGATATGTCCTCACTAAATAATGCGTCCTCACTAGACGAACCATCCTCACCAGACGATACGTCCTTACTAGACGAATCATCTTCACTAGACGATACGTCATCACTAGACGATACGTCCTCACTAGATGATGCATCCTCACCAAATGACATGTCATCACCAGACGATACGTCCTCACCAGACGAAGTGTCTTATACTCCTGAGCATCTCCACTTATAAGGACCATAACTTTTGTTGGACCTGGGTGGATTTTAACCCCACGAAGGGGACCCACCAACTTCAGATCCAGGTACCGGGTGGATGAACCCACCAACTTCAGTACCCCATTAATCAGTTTTGTCCTCTTTGGTCATGGGTGAGCCACAGCTCGAACCCATGACCTCAAGGTTTTGTTCCACTTTATGTGGACGCCTCTCACCATTGAGCCAATTCACGACTTCAATTATTTCCTAGAAAAGCTCAAGTCAAGATGGAGTGTACCCTTCAAGGTTATTCAAGTGTTTCCCCATGGAGCTTTGGAGTTGGAAAATGAAAAGAGTGAAGCATTCAAGGTCAATGGGCATAGATGCAAGCCATACTATAGAGGGACATGCTCATAAGAAAGGGAAGTCATCTCTTTCCTTTCTTCTATTCCTTCACAAATACATGTGAAATGGTCAAGCTAATAACCTTAACTTAGCATGTTTACCTTTCTGTTGCTTACTCGTGTGTTTGATTTGTTTGGTTTTGATTATGTTTGGTTTGAATTATGTTTGAGTTTTAACTTGATTTCTTTCCAATTTCTTATTGGTTAGTTGATTTTGATGTGTCGGTACGTTTATCAAACGTTGGGAATGCATGCTAAGCTTAGAAGAAGGCTAAGTAATTGGAAAAGTTGGACAACCTATGATCGTGGGAATTGGGTTGATTCCCACGAGTGAGGGAAGGCTTTCTAGAAACTTTATGGGGCCTTCCATTCCATTTTCCATGATCATGGAAAGGCTCTCTAAAAACTTTTTGGAGCCTTAACCCATAATTGTGGAAATCACAAGGATTCCTATGATCATGGGATGCTTCGACAAATTTTTTTTAAACCCCTTTTTTCTTCTTCTTTTCACTTTCCTTCACTTTCTCTCCTTACAGCTGACTCTCTCACTAACTCTAACTTCAAAAATCTTTCAATTTTCTTCCAAACTTTGGTATTTTCTTCATCTTTTCCATTATTAATCACTTATTTTGCACTTATTTCACACTACATCATCAAGAATACAAGGATTTGGTGAGTTCTTATTTCCTTTTCTCTCTAAAACGTAATCACTCTCTCGTTTGCCTATTTTTGTAGATTTTTCTTCTTTATGGCTCCAAAGAAGCTTCTTGCATAGAAACCCTCTAACCATTTGTGTCAACAAGTCTTTGGTGAAGGTAAAACCTATATAGTTGACAAATTTCATGCCCCATTCCCAATTTTTTAAGACGACAAAGGTTTGCAATTTCGAGACTTTAAAGATAGAGAATTGTTGTCTTCGTATTACTTTGCTTTTTAATTGTTAGAAACCCTAGCTTTGAGACGTAATATTGAACAATTGGCTACAAATATTGGTTGGGGTCGGTTAATTGGTTGTGATGTACTAATATACCCTATGATGACTCTTGAATTTTTAACTACTGCGTGTTATAATCCTAAAATGGATACATTTTGGTTTAGAATAGGTGGGCATGTTTATAAGCTTGATTATATATCCATTCGTGCACTTTTTGACTTGTCAACCACTAAAAGTTTAGATGATCATAATGACTTCTATGTTGATGACTATTGGAAAAGCCTTACGGGTGAAAACACATTTGATTCTAGGAATGCACTGAAACCTTAATTCATAGCACAAAGCACTTACTACACAAACTTATGAGCTTAATTGTTTTTAATAAAACTAAAAGCAATAAGTTCTCTACTAAAGAAAATTTCTTTCTTTGGTGCATGGATCACAAAGTTAAAATAAATACCCCATATTGCATTATTAAGTCTATTGTTAGTTGCGTTAATATGAAAAGCTAATTATGATGTTTTTGATGTATAATATTTAAGACGCTCTGAAATTTTTAAGTTCAATTATATGGAGCTCCGAAATCCTCAGAATTATACTAATGTCAAGAATAGGAAGGGTAGGAACAAAGCCACGTCGTAACCATCCACCTTTCAGGCACCACCGGAGTCTCAAGAAGAAGCAATCTAAGAGGAACCAAGAGTACTAGTAGATGTTTATCAATTTCAACAAATTCTTGATCAGATGGCTACAAATCAACAACAAATGATGTTACAAATCAATGAACTTGACAAGCAACAGTAGTATATAAAGAAGTTCCTAAAGTTCTTCTAGAAAAAGAACATTAAAGTCCCATCTCATATGCCTTCACCACCTCAATCTCCACAAGCCTTCTTACCCTTCACTATTTATATTTTTTATTCACTTTGTTAGCCTTGTTATTTGTTTACTTGGTTGATGTTGTGTTTGATGTTTTGATTTTATTTTGTGGTTGCCTTGTCACATTGAGGAAATATGCTGCCCAAGTGTGGGGAGATGATATTTTCCATGTCAATTGCATCATTTAAATTTATTTTATTTACTGTTTAGGATGCATGTTTTAGTCATATTAGGTTGATGTTTGATGTTGTGTTGTGTTTTGCCTTAAGATTCGGTCATGCTAATTGGAATAAGATTGAATGCATGCTTGAACTTGAATTAGGCTACTTGAGTAAAGAGTGAATCATGTTGAGTGATGAAAAGTAGTTGGTTGCATAAGCTTACTCAAAATGTGGCATTTAAGAAATGAGGTAGTGTAGAAATGAATAATTAATTTTCATTTAAGCCCAATGTGAGGATTGATCTTATATGAGTCCATCTATAGTCATCGTATTTTTTTTAGAGTGTGATACCCCTTTAGGTTACTACCTTCAGAACTTGTTTTGAATCAGTTTGAGTCTAATTATATGCTTAATAAAAATGATTAAGGCCCTTTTTGTGATAACGATTGGCTTAAATGACCTACCCTTATTATCATCCCTTATTAGCCCTGTTGATCCTTAACCTTTTGGTTTCTTGAAAACACCTCATATTTCAAAACTTGAAGCCTCATTAGCCTACCCATTCATAAGCTTAGTAAAATATTAAGTGATGCACTGGTTTGGGATTTTTTATACATTTTTTCGTTCCAAGATGAGTTGAGTTATACTTCTACTTTTTGATCGCAATGTATATAGTTGCTACTTTGTTTGTTGTTTCTTCAATTATATAAAAAAAGAGAAAAAGAAGAAAAAGAAAAAAGAAAAGAAAAAGGGAAGAACGTTTTAGTAGCATCAATAAGTACGGAGTAGTACTATATTTACTTTTGTATATCTCAAAATATGTTTTTTTTATCCCTCTGTTCACTTATTAATTTATGCATGCTTGTATTAAACCCTTTACCTCATTTGACCCTATTGGCCCCCAAATTGTTCTCTTCTTGAATAAGCATGATTTCAATTTATTTTTTAGGTTTTGTTTGATTAATTGCTTTTGGTTAGAGTTTAATTAGCATGTCAATGGTTGGAGGATTTATTGCTTAGATTGATGGAATTAGAAGTATTAAATGGAGAAATT
>JANKYF010185052.1:0-13243 GCA_029829435.1 Erythroxylum hondense | reverse complement strand
AAGTCTAGCCCATTTCTAAATGTTCATTTGGGCTTCTAATTAACAATTAATTAGTCTAAGCCCAACATTCAATCATAGACTTTAAAACCTCTATTTGTATTTCTTACTTTGCTTGATAACCTTCCTAAAAGCCAAATGAGGAATCTAATTGGACTTATATAATTCAAGCTCCAACAAGCTAGGAATTATTTTAATCTAATTAGAATTAATTCCAACTTACTAACTAAATGTCATTCCACTAAAGACAATTAGTTGAACTCTTGAATTACTAAATATTATGAGAACACATGTTTAAATAAGATGTCTAATTGTAAACTCTATTATGAACCATATTATAGCCATCCACACAATAAAGGGTAAAAATACCGTTTTGCCCTTATATTGGTTTTTCCTTCTAGATCTCCCGTTTTACTCTATATGGTGATCAATACACAAGATCTCATCTTGGTGTTAACACTTGATGTGTAACTAGTACATCAAACTATTGGTGCCAGTTTAATCACCAATCTCCATAAAACATCTAGAAGTGATGATATCACTATAAACTCTTTATTTGAATGAATATTCCCTGATACATGTTTTAATTAAAAATTCCAACATGCAAACACTAGATTGATACTCAGTAAAAATTCATTCTGATCATATTAAGAATTATAATGAAACATATATGAGTTCACCACTCATCAAGATTGTGGTCCATAATAAACGAATGCTTAATTTGTATCTTTTAAGATTAAAGTAACGACCTACTTTATTCTTTAAAACATACTTGATTCCAGATTCATTTAATAGTGCCATTATCGATAGTCAACTACTATCATGATATAAAACTCATCTTTTCTTTGAAGTAAACTCTTTTACTTGCACAGAGATAACTCACAACACTACAATCTAAACTATAGTCAAGTGACCAACTTGATTATTCAACTGTGAATTCATTATTTTAGATTCTTATAAGATACATGCTTCCCATACATCTCTATATATATGTATATTACTTACAAAAGAATCTCGGTACCTTATGACTAGATATATAATGCTCATAGAAACTAAACTCTTTTGTTTCATTAATAATAAATATTTTCATTACAAAAGTAACCAGAAGAAAATTAATTTTTACTTAAATATATTTGCTTTCCAGGGCATTATATTTATATAACTCCAATAATTTCCCACTTGTCCTGAAGCAAGTTTGATATATCTCTCATTCCCATCCTTGCTAGATGACCCTCAAAACTCTTTTTAGACAGTGTCTTTGTAAATAGATCAGCAAGGTTTTGCTTTGTGAGAATCTTTACCACATTCACCTCACCACGTTGTATAATCTCCCTTACGAGATGATACTTTCTCTTAATGTGTTTGGTAGCTTTATGGTTTCGAGATTCTTTAGAATTAGCCATTGCCCTAATATTATCACAATAAAGTGTAATGACCTTTTTTGCCTTAGGAACCACCTCCAAATCACTTAGGAATTTGCAAAGCTAGGCTGCTTCTTTTGCTTCTTCACAAGTAGCAACATACTCAGCCTGCATTGTCGAATCAGCAACACAAGATTACTTGATACTCCTCCAGACTATGGCTCCACCTTCTAAAACAAATATAACTAGAAGTTGATTTCCTTGAATCAACATCTCATTGAAAATCAGAATCTGTATATCCTGTTAGAATAAGGTCACTTCTAGAGTAAACTAGCATTAAGTTCTTTGTCCTACGAAGATACTTCAGGATGCAGTTCACCGCAATCTAATGCTCCATTCCTAGATTGGACTAAAATCTACTCACCAGTCCTACTGATATCAGGTCTAGTGTGAAGCATAACATACATTAAACTTCCAACTACTGACGCATATGGAATGTTATGCATGCGTTCAATCTCCTCTTGGTTTTTAGGTTTTTTCTCCTTTGAAAGTTTGATTCCATGTCTAGTAGGTGTGAAACCTCTCTTGGAATCTTACATGGCAAACTTGTTGAGCATGTTCTCAATGTAGGTTATTTGAGACAAGACTATCAGTTTGTTCTTATGATCCTTTATAAGTTTCATCCCTAGAATATAGCTAGCCTCTCCTAAATCCTTCGTTGAGAACTGTTCATTCAGTCATCCTTTAACTGTAGATAACATTGCTACGTCATTCCCAATGAGTAGAATTTCATCAACACACAGGATTAGAAAATTAACCTTGCCTTTTTGTATCCTTTTATAGACACAAGGCTCATCTTGGTTTTGTATGAATACATAAGTTTTGATAGAGTTATCAAACCTAATATTCCAGGACCTAGATGCTTACTTAAGCCTATAAATGGACCTCTGCAAATTTCATACCTTATGGTCATTACCTGGCTTAATGAATCCTTCTAGTTGGGCCATATAAATGGTCTCCTTAAGATTCCCATTAAGAAATGTGATCTTGACATCCATTTGTCATATTTCATAATCGAAATAGGCTGCTATGGCTAAAAGAATTTTGATGGACTTAAGCATGGCAACTGGAGAAAATGTCTCCTCATAGTCTATACCCTCCTTTTGAGTATAGCCTTTAGCTACTAATCTAGCTTTAAAGGTCTCTACCTTTCCATCTAATCCTCTTTTCCTTTTGTAGATCCATTTACACCCTATGGCTTTTACATCTGGTGGTAGATCCAAACTTCATTGGCGTACATGGAATTTATTTCCGATTCCATCCTTTTGAGCCATTTTTCTACATCAACATCATTAATAGCCTGTGTATAAGTAATGCGATCTATTTCTTCTTAGTCTGAGATGGCTATAATGTTTTCTTCTAGACCTAGATACCTATCTAGTTGTCTCACAACCCGCCCAATATGTCTAGGCATTACTTGATGTTTAGGTTGCTCTCCCGATTCAACTCTTGAATCCATTTCGACATCTTGTTCTGCAATATCCAAATTAACTTTTGATTTGGATGAAATAGCTAACTCTTTGAGTACTACTCCACTTCTTTCTTTGTGATTTCTCACAAAATCTTCCTCTAGAAAGGTTGCATTTATTGAAACAAATACCTTTCTATCCTGAGGATTGTAAAAATAGTACCCTCGAGTGCCTGTAGGATATCCTACAAGCAAACATACTTCTAACCTTGGTTCCATCTTTGTGGATTCAGGCCTTAGAACATGGGCTGGGTAGCCCCAAGTCCTTAAGTGTCTCAATGAAGGCACTTGGTCGGTCCATAAGTCCCAAGGTGTTTTAGACACCGATTTGGATGGAGAAAAGTTAAGAAGATAGGTTGTCGTTTGTATGGCATATCCCCAAAATGATTATGGAAGGCTAGCATAGTACATCATTGATCTTCCCATTTCCAATAGAGTCCTATTTCTCTTCTCAGCTACACCATTCTGTTGAGGTGTTCGAGGAGCTGACAAGTCAGAAACTATTCCATTATCAATTAAATATTGTTGGAACTCTTTAGATAAGTAGTCAGACCCCCAATTCGATCGAAGTTGTTTTAATGGCTTGCCTAGCTGCTTCTCAGCTTCAGCTTTAAATTCTTTGAACTTTTCAAAGGACTCGCTCTTTTTATACATCAAATACAAATAGCCATGTTTAAAGTAATCATCTATAAAAGTTATGAAGTATTCATAACCTCCTCTAGATTGTACGTTTATAGGCCCACACACATCAGTATGTACCAGGTTCAACATAGATTTAGATCTATTTCCATTATAAGGGAATGAGGCTTTGGTGATTTTTCCTTCAATACAAGATTCACAGGTGGGTAATGGATCATTATCCAAGCCCATAAGGATCCCATCCTTTACTAACCTTTCAAGTCTTTTCTGATTAATATGACCCATTCTTAAGTGTCACAGATATTTTGAATTAATGCTAGAGATATTGGATTGTCTTGGTTTTATCAATTCTTTGGTGTTTAGTGAGTCTGTCACAGGTTCTATAAAGAACAATCCCTATTTAATTATCGCATTACAATTAAAAAACTTATTTTCATATATTGAAACAACATTTTCAAAATATAAGGAATAACTAGATTTTATTAGACAAAATCAGAAATCATGTTCCTTACAATCATTGGCATGTAATAAACATTCTCCAAATATAACCTATGATCACTAGGAAAGTCCATGATAACTATTCCCACCGATTCTGCTGAAACATAGGATCGATCTGCTATCTTGACTTGAAACTAGCCTTTAGGTAGTCTTTTCCTTTACTGGAACCCCTGCAAAGAATTGCAAATATGGTTAATGGCTCCTGAATCTAATATCCAAGAATCAGATAAATCTACCACATTTCTAGTTCCTAAAAAACTTAGGAAACCCATACCTTGTTTGTTTTTGAGGGACTCAAGGTAGAGTGGACAATTTCTTTTCTAGTGGCCCATCTCATCATAGTGGAAACACTTTCCCTTGATGTTCTCTTTGGCCTTCTTTTTCATGGATTGGCCTTTTTTTCATTGGACCCTTTTTCTTTTGCTTGCCCATACCCTTGGGCTTAGAAGAAGATGCTACATTAGCTTTTGGCCCATGAGTCTTGATATTCAATATCTCCTCTGTACTCTGTAGGGTATTCATCAACTCACTCAAGGTATAATCCTTACTATTGAGCTCATAGTCCAACTTAAACTACTGAAAAGAAGAGTTTAAGCTATTGATGATCATAATCATTTTTGTGTCCACATCCATATCTGCCCCAAGCATCTCAGCTTCAGTGACAACAAAGATTACCTTAAGCATGTAATCCCGCACCGATTCACCAGTTTTTATATGAGATTGTGAAAGATTTGGATAACTTTCACCTTTGCAGACCTAGTCCTCGCACCAAACATCTCATGTAGGTGATGGACCATTACATTAGCAGTTTTCATACAAGCAATTTGCTTTTGCAGCATGCCACTGAAAGAAACTAGAATATAACACTTATTAGTCTTATAAACATTTTGCCATCGCTCATGTTATTGGACTAGCTTAGGAGTTGAATCTCCAACTGGAGGTGCAGGCTCATTTTCAGTTAATGCCCATGAAATACGTTCATATTGAAGAACAATCAAGGTTATGTCTCCATTCATTAAAATGCTCTCCATTTTCCAATTTGGTATTTTTCAAGAGCAAAGTTAGTGGATTCATTTTGTGGTGATTATGTCTGGAAAAATAAATTATTAAAACATGTGCGTACTAGTTAACAATATTGGAACTTTGTATAAAATCATGATGCATATATGCATGATGATAGATTTAGCCAAACTTAAAAAATTTAAAACTTTATACGACAATTATTTTTCTTATCTATAAGGAACTAAGTAATGGTGGGCCATCTTATCCATTAAAAGAAAAATTGGGACCCTCCCACTAAAAGAGCTACCACGCATCTTCATGCCTAACTTTTAAAGAAGCGTCATCATTTGGTCCATATTTTTACCAATAGAGCTACGGTGGGTAGGTTATTAATAAAATATGTTGAATGTTTAACCATTTGATTCATCCACTAAAGGTACTTACAAACCATGCCTCGATGGGAGATCACATTTGCTACTAATAAATGGACTTATCCTTAAGGAGACCAAACCATGCAAGATCTAGGATTCATGCCCTCTGGTGGGGAGTAACACTTCACCACATGCAAAATAGGCCATCATATGGAGACTGTGGACTCTCTCATGAGCATCCTCTCCCACTCAATCTTTTTGGGCTTTAAGTTTTAATAAATACCAATCTTGTCTAGATGCAATTTATTAACCATCCTATATTGTTTCATTATATGTCTTATATATAATGAATGCATGGCAAAGCCCAGGGTTGGCCATTTTCCAAATGACATGCAATCACATATTATTTACATTCATTTATCCATTCATCACATTAACTAATAAGCCACTTTTGATTGTCCATCCCAGAAACATAAAAACAATTCCAAGGCTTTTAGGCCAAACAATTTCTTCTTAGACTTGGATCTTTCACTTCGAACTCTGTGCTCACATAACCTGGCCCATTTGGTAAAAAGTGTGTAATGGTTTTTCTTTTACAACAAAGTATTGATTTTCATAAGACCGAATTTCTCACTTTGAAAACAAAAATTCCAGCACTAGTTTTCATCAAAACCAAAACTTGTCAATATGGAACAAAAAATCTAGCACTTATTTTTAATCAAAACAGAAACTTGTTGTGTCGTAAAACTAAAAATTTGTCAACAAAAAATTCCAGTACTTTGGTTTTCTAACAACTGAAACTTTGCCAATACACTTTAAACAGAACTGAAACCTTACCTCTTCATTTCTTCATCCATGGCTTCTTCATCTTCATCATTACATGATTTTGTACATTATATAATCAAAGAAAACATAAAGATGAAACTAAGGAGGAAACATGACGATGATAGGCTACCCTTCTTGTTACAAACGAAATGAACAAAACTTACAAGGTAACTTTAGAATCTATGGACAGCCAAAAGAGAAAAACATACACCATATATATTTTTATCACATAAAAATATGTAGCATACAAAAATGATTGCCAACCTATGCATCATATGTAGGAACTGAAATCATGCATAAGAAATCAGGCTCTGATACCAACTATTAGATCGAAAAAATAAAGCATGCACAATTTGGATAAAACAGTAGATTTAAAAACTTTTTAGAAATCAAATTATAGCGGAAGCAATATAACCAAATCAACATGCATAATCATACATGATAAGGTATAAGGATAAGCATTTGCATAAACACAAGATAAAAATTATTTCCAACTCCTTCGCTATAGCTTTAACTCCTCGTTGTACTATCCTATCCTAGGCAATGTTTCTACTCCAAGGTGATGTATCCTCTTCTCGTTATTATATCCTTGACCAATTCTCCTTAGAAACCTAGGTTAACAAGATCCTTTAGTGGGAAAGGAGAAGAAACACTTGAAGATATTTTTCCTTAGAAGAAAGAAGCAAAAAATGAGATACCTCTCATGCAATTTTCGGCTATACCATGCAAAATAAGAGAGAGAGAGAGAGTCAAAAATGCAAGAACACCTTCTCACTTCTTCTCAATTTTTGGTTAACATAAAAAAAGAAGAGATTTTCATCAAATGCATCACTTCATTATTTAATCAATTATAAAGAAGCCAATAAATGAGACACTTCTCATTTGTCTTTAAGATGGCTATATGAAAAGATTATTAACCTAAATGAGACATATCATTTTCGGTTTTGTGATGAAAGAAGGAAGATGGTCCATCAAATGTTCCTCTTTCTTCTTTAATCCAATGCATGCTAAAAGGTTACATGCTATCATTAAAAGACAACCATTAAACCATTTAATGATAACAGCATGACTCCATTTAATGATAATAAAGCATGTTAAAACCATCTTTAATATAGTAAATCAATGCTAAATGTGCAGCTGCACATTTAGTATCTTTAATAACTTTGTTTTAATTTAATTAATCAAATTAAACCAAAGTTTAGCCCATTTCTAAATGTTGATTTGGGCTTATAATTAACAATTAATTAGTCTAAGTCCAACATTCAATCATAAGCTTTAAAACCTCTATTTATA
Source organism: Erythroxylum hondense (assembly GCA_029829435.1). Classification (NCBI taxonomy): domain Eukaryota; kingdom Viridiplantae; phylum Streptophyta; class Magnoliopsida; order Malpighiales; family Erythroxylaceae; genus Erythroxylum; species Erythroxylum hondense. The sequence goes on along the minus strand of JANKYF010185052.1, from coordinate 5,729 downwards.
TTTCTTACTTTACTTGATAACCTTCCTAGAAGCCAAATGGGGAATCTAATTAGACTTATATAACCAAAATTAATTTAATCTCATTAGAATTAATTCCAGCTTTTTAACTAAATGTCATTCCACTAAAGACAATTAATTGAACTCTTGAATTACTAAATATTATGAGAACACATGTTTCAAATAAGATGTGCAATTGCAAACTCTAATATGAACCATATTATACCCATCCGCATAATAAAAGATAAAATTACCGTTTTGTCCTTATGCTGGTTTTTCCTTCTAGATCTCCCGTTTTACTCTATATGGTGGTCAACACATATGATCTCATCTTAGTGTTAAGACTTGATGGGTAGCTAGTCCATCAAACTACTGGCACCAGTTTAATCACCAATCTCCATAACACATCTAGAAATGATGATATCACTATAAACTCTTTATTTTAGTGAATGTTCCTCGATATATGTTTCAATAAATAATTCTAACATGTAGACACTGGATTGATACTCCATAAAAATCTATTCCGATCATATCAAGAGTTATAATGAATCACATATGAGTCCACCTCTCATCAAGATTGTGTTCGATAATAAACAAATGCTTAAGTTGTATGTTTTAAGGTTAAAGTAACAACCCACTTTATTCTTTAAAACATACTTGATTCCAAATTCATTTTATAGTACCATTATCGATATTTGACTACTATCATGATATGAAACTCATCATTCCCTTGAAGTAAACTCTTTTACTTGCACGGAGATAAATCGCAACACTACATTCTAAACCATAATCAAGCGACCAACGTGATTATTCAATTGTGAATCCATTATTTTAGATTCTTATAATATACATGTTTTCTATACATCTCTATTTATATGTATATTACTTACAAAAGAATCTCGGTACCTTATAATTAGATATATATAATGCTCATAAAAACAAACTCTTTTGTATGATTAATAATAAATATTTTCATTACAAAAGTAACTAGAAGAAAATTAAGTTATAAGTAAATACACTTGCTTTCCAGGGAACTATATTTACATAACTCCAACAGAGAGAGATTACTTATGAGTAAACTATGAATTAGGTAGAGGAGGTGGAACTTGGTATTGGAGAGAAACCTACATGTTCTTACTAGTTTTAAGGTGAAACATTTTATGGGATTTAACAATAAATAGTTAGTTAACCAATGAGAGGATAGATGGTTGCATCTTAAGAAAGTATAGTTTTAGTTTCTAAGAAGTCTTGTTAGTTTAAAGAATCTATCTAATTTAGGCTAATTAAATCGTGAACTCAGAAGTGTCACTAAGGGAACTACTTATATAAAAATAGCTATTTTATTGTATTATTTTTTATCAACCATCTTCTTATTTATTTCCTTGAATATTGTCTAGGCATGTAAGTTTAGTTTTATTTTTATATTTCATTATCTAAAAGATTACAAAATCGCATTTCCATTTATTATCATGAGACTTGTTAATATTGCTAGCTTTTCCATCCATAATACTTTTTCATGGGATTTAATTTTTACTTGCCATTATATTGTTCACAAATAATAAATTCACTTACCTAAATAATGAATGACATATTTACATTAAAAACAGTTAGTAACTTTTTCATAAAAACATAAAAATTCCACCAAATATCTTGAGTAAATTCATAAGGTTTTAAAATTTTAGAGTTTTTTAGGAGCACAATTGGTTACAAGAACTTAGGTAAATAGTTCTTAAATATTTAAGTTTTAGGTGTCATTTTTTTTTATCATTTCAGTTGAGTTTACAAATTTTGTCAAAGCTCCCTCTTCCCTAAAATTCTTTGAACGTTTGTATACATTATTTTGTATTTTAGGTTTACGTTTTCATTTTAAATATATTCAAATTTATATATAATCATTACTTGGCATATATCTGTGTTTGTCTAAAAGCTATTATATTTATGAAATTGGTTATATTTTTTTTCCTATTAATCATATTATTTTTACTTAGTTATTCTTTTATTTTGATCCTATATTTTTAAGCATATTTGTAGGTTTCTATAAGTTAAGGTAAACTAGAATATATCACGATTTCAGGATTAAGGACGTGTATGAATTTGGGTTTATGCAATTTTGTTTTCCACAAATTTCAAGTTACATACATCTTTATTCTTTATTCATTTGTGATATTAGTATAGATTTTAGACACATATAAGATTCATATAGTATACATCTAGGAGACAAAGTGGATAGGGCCTAAAGCAAAGGAGATTAATGCGTTCGATCTTTAGTTTTTAAAGTGCTTGAGATAACAAAATGGGGTAGGTATCTTGCCTGTAAATGAACTTATATGGCATGTTGTTTGGGTAAAGGAGACTAATAATAGGATTATGTTATTAAGTATTATAGTGAAAGGTGTTGTTTTTAATGTGGTATGCTTATGCACCTCAAATAGCATTGGACAAACAACTTAAGTGCCATTTTTTTCCATCCTTGACAAATTGGGTTTGAAGTGTGCTAATTTTGTGGTCGAATTGTATACAGATTCTATGATCCATATTGTGGTTGAGTAATGGATGGAAACATAAAGAAAGGTGATAGGATTTGTTTACATTTTTTATTACTTTTCATTAAACTTGATTTTGAAATGATACGATTATTTCATTGTATTCAGTATATTCATTTAAAGAGAAAGGACAATCATATGATTATATTCATTCATTAGAATTTAAGTTTGAAACAAAATATTGCCATTCAGTTTCGTTTCCCCACAACATTTATTATAATAACACTCACCATATGCACAACAATCCCTATTATAATAATACTAAAATACATTTAAACTCATTTTTGTCTTTTGTCAACAAAATATCTCTTGTTTCATAATAAGCTTTATTTGCTCTCCAATTTTCATGGTTGTAGAATAAATAGCCACAAATCTTGAAAAATATTCCATTGTAACTTAACTATATTAATAGTTGGTAAAAGAATTTTACTTTATGTTAAGTCAAAAGTTCATTAAGTCCATGTCAATTATAATAGGTAGGATATTTAGATCAAATCTGCAACTCTTTAGTCTTTTGGAGGTAACATCATGCCTAAGAAGTTTATAGTTTCATTGAATGATGATCCCACAGGGTTAGATGATTGATAGACCATACACTAATATTCTTGAAAATTGGTTCAACAATTACACTTGTTTGCTGCACAGAAACTAGTCAAAAAAGGACATCGTATGCAAAATATATCCGGAATGTTGAATTTATTTATCAAAATATCGGGTGTCAGGTGGAGGACATTACAAAGTTAACGGTCTAATTCTACAAAGCTCCAGTGAACTATACAACCATCTAATAAATTGATTGACAACTGTTGAATCTCCATGTGTAAGTTGAATCAGTATATGGAAAATTGTCAACCAAAAATGCTAGGTGAAACTAACATTCAAACAACAATTGGCTCATTCTGCCAGGAGAATAATTTTAGCATATGCCATATCAAAAGTTTAATAAAAAAGTAAATAGATGAATTCATAATCTCTATCGGTAATAATTGGAGATTTTAATTTATTAATTAATGAAAATGTTATGGTTAAAACATGACATGATATGACGAGAGAAGGAAAAGAATTTTAATTGACAATTTACAGTTTAATTAATATTAATTATTGTTTAGATGAGAAAATAACAAGAAGAGTACTTATTTGGCACATCAATTTAGATTAGCTGAACAAGAAAATAAATGTGTTAATTACATTGTGAATAACACAGTGGATATTTATTATATTTAGCTTTATGTTGACATTTCCTTTCAAAGCAAAAAGACAACAAAGTCCACGCAAAGCATTGGATTGGAAAGAATAGATATTTTATATTTTTAAGTTGGAGATATTTTTAGAAAAAGTCCAATGAATTAGATATTTTCTGCAGATACAGTCGGTGCTCTCAGGATACTGTCTTCACGAATCGACCCTGCAGTAACCAAAAATATTCAAGTATTAATTAGAGATGGATCACGTACACCAGAGACAGAGAGCCACAAAATGACAAGTAACCTTGAGTCTAGGCCTTTTATCTGCATTGAGTTTGCGAACTTGATATCTTATCTTCTTTGAGAACAATCTGCTCTGACGCTTCTCTTTGTATCTCATTACACTTGCTTCTCTTTTTCTTCTTTCTTCTTCCATCACTGCCACCTCTCCCATCTGCATACTCCTTTCTTCTAAATTAATAGACCAAGCAAAACATTGACTAATCCATTCATTTTCCATGCAACTGTCTTAAGAAGACTTAGTTTGGTCCGACATTATATATGTTTAGTCTCCAATTAAGCAACCGTACCTGACTAACTCATAATATATATATAATCACTTACTTATTAGTTGAATTTACGCTCATTCTGATGTTATCTAAAGCATCAAAGGATTAACAATGTCCAGGTCTCATGTTACAAATGTCAGAGATACTCAATTCAAAAGATCAAACAGGAAGGTAAAGGGGACCAAAAATGAGAAGGTTTCGAGTACTAACCAAACAGCCATTGCTTGCCACTGAACGATAACAATCATCGCCGGCCAGGAGAGGCCCACGATCAGACCAAGCATCCAAAACCTCCTGATAATTCAGGTTCAGATTCAAAGAAACTTTCTTTTCATCATCTTCCCAAAAACCAACACTCTCTCTTTTCACTACTTTCCCACTGTATACCTTATCTTCTTCAAAGAAAGCACTGTTCATGTACTCAACTTTGTAGTCGACTCCTTCTTCACATTCTCCATTTGGGTAATCATCCCAATCCGATGCCACAAAATCCCAACTAAGCTGACCGTAAACACCTTCCTTTGAGAAACTTCCTTCATCTTCTTCAATGCCTAAATAGCTCTGGAATTCATCAGTAACATCAATTTCTTCACGGGCATTAATATTGTTGCTGGAGAATTCAGGGACGACTATGTTGTCTGAAAAATCCTGCTCTTCCTTCTTCGGGCTTCTCAGGAACGAATTGCGATCCATCCGATTACCGCAATCTGTCTCTCTGCGTATCTGTCTAAGGTTGTGGCTTACTCTTGTTTCAGGGTAATACACAAGCATACTTGGGAGTAGGAGGGAGGGATACAGAGAGGAGAAGATATTACTACTGCACATTTGTCTTCAGTAGATTTATTATTATATGAACCTTTTTGCCCTACGTGGAACGTTATCCTATTACGATTTGTTGCTTTTAACACTCCTTGCTTTTGATTGGCTCCCAGTTTCCAGCTTGGAAAAAGAAAAGGCCCCATATGACCTTTTTTGCTGACCTAAGTTTTCCAGTTCCATTGACATCAAAGAGCACGTGACGAGAATAGGGATGGCAATCCGGCTCCTTTAATTAATGTACTCTGCCCATGTCGTTTACGTTTTAGGAAGTCTTTGAAATTTACATTTAAAGTGAATAAAAGATTTCAAGTCAAAGAGGAGCGGTTAATCAATAATAATAATAATAATATACAAAACTAAAGAATAATTAGTTTTCAAAAAAAAAAAAAAAAGAAAGGAAATCTTAACCCATAGTTACAAGGAATAAAAGTTTTAAGGTGTTACTTTAACTTTTTTTTTTTATTATCTCATACCTAGCTTTTGTTCTAATACTTTTGTTATAACTTTTACAATTTTTATAGCTAAATCATTAAATTTTCAGAAATTGAAAATAATTATAAATAAATCTTTTTATTTTTCACCAGAGATGAGATTAATAGTTGGTAAAATAATTATTA
>JANKYF010185038.1:0-13253 GCA_029829435.1 Erythroxylum hondense | reverse complement strand
CCCATTAAACCTGATCCCGATTCCCTTTCTGCGATCTGTCGATACCCTTACCCTAACTTCGAAGAAAAGCTGCTACTGGCGATGCTGTTGGTCATGGAAAAATGGATGAAACGGAAGGCTTCGACGCTCCCGACCTTCAACTCCTGACTATGTTATGGCTTTCGAGCCTATATTATATGGGAGCTTGTGTCGGCTCAGATGCTTTATCAGATGCTTCCCTTGCCACAGATATTTAGAACTTCTCTTAGTCACATCGCCTTTTCACCCATCATAGCTTGACTATTGACCTGAAACGTTTTTTTTTCCATAAGAGAAATTGGGTTATGGTGCTGACTTAGATGAGTGGAAAGACTACGATATCCAACCGGCGGTAGATCGAATTGGGGGTGCAATATTCCCTTGTTGACTCCCAGTCCGCTCCCTTCAACCATACACATATCTTAAATATAGCTGGGTGCATGCAGACGTTTGCGGACGATTATCACCTCTGGTGAATTTACCGAAGCACATCTCGTTGGATGGATGTCGTTGCTGCGAAGTGAGCTGGGCCACCTTCTGAGCGGAAGTGCCTTTGTAGCCTAGATCGTGATCAGCTGGATAGGTTCTTACCTACGGATCGAAATAACAAAAGAAAGAACTAGAGCCCTGCTAAAGAAAGCACAAGTAAGGGCTTTTTTGTTCTACCAGAGAGAGTCTATTCTCACACTGAATCAATCATTCGAAAGGGGTTTTAGGGGAAAGAAGCGATGATCGGTCTATCCCATTAAGCGTAATCCTTTTAGCCAAGGAATTTCTTGGACTGTGAGCGACGACACCAGATCTGAGCTAAGCGAGAGATGAGAAATGCGATTAAACTGCTTCCTAACTGCTCGATTTATCAGTCTTGCCTAAGTCCTAGACTTGAATGAAGCATTCTGGCTTAAAGTCTTATTTGCTTTTGCCCTTCTTCTCTTGTTCTCTTTTCTTAGTTAGGCCCAAGAAAAAAGATTATATTACTACTAAGATGATAGCTATAGACTAGAGATGAAAGCACTGGATCGCGAATTTGTAACAAATATTCTATCATTGCTTGTTAGCTCTTATCTCGGCTTATGCATGGGCTTCAATGTAATTGAACCTTACTCGAGACGTGAACCTTCTGAGTCGAGCTCATGACCTGAAGTGTGGAGAAGGAGCCAAGGCCGGGTGAAGCAGATCGCCTTTAGTGCGTGCTGCCTGAAGGCAGGTGCAGGTTGGTCTCTTTCAAGTCGAAGGGCGCTCGGGCTGGGTTCATCAAATACGTAGATATCAAGAGAACTAGAGCGTGGCTTGTTTGGAAAACTATGCTTACTCAGAAAACCAGGCTTCCTCGGAACTACAAACTATGGAAGCTAATAGCGGAAGAGATCTAAGCGCAGGCACAGCTTCCGGGTGGAAAGAAAATCCTTTCAATTTGAAGGGAGAGAAGGGTCCGTAGACAGAAGCTCCCGAAAGGAGGTCTTCTCTTCTTATTCTATAGAAACTGTAAATTTCGTATCGCTAAGAAAAGAAAGAGCCGGTTGGCAAGTCAAGTAGTACGCCTGGTGAACTGCCTTCCTTACCGCTCCGTGGGGCTTTACGAGGGCTAATTTGATCACTTCTCCTTTTAGGCTGTTAAAGTATCTCTCTTTCTCGACTTGCAACTTACTTTTACACAAAGAATTCGGTTGGCGAGCCCCATGCTTGAAATAGTAAAAAAACTCTCTTCCACTATTAAACAAAAGCAAGAGTAACTCTCCTAGACGTGGACCTTCAGATGGGAATGAACTACCGCTTATAGAAAAGGCTATCCCCGTCAAGTTCCAAGTTCTAAGTAGCTTACTTGACGCTCTCGATACCAAACGAAGGAAGTTTTGGATTAATGGGGCTAGGTTCGCTTTCGTAGTCTTAGGAAGTTGGACCTTTTCTTGTTAACAAGATCGTAGAGCGACACAAGCCAAAGTGCCCCACATCAATGTATAGAGTTTCTACCTTTTCTTGCACGAAAATGAATTCTCCGTGAAGATGCGGAGTACCAAGGGCTAGACGGTACGTAAGACGTCCATCTAATGAACTCGATCGTATAGGGCAGAAACCGAATTGAAGACACTAGAAAGCGGTTGAGTCCCCCAGTTCATGAACTCACATCGGTGCCATGTCGTAGAAGAAAGTCCCGCTTCGGGTAAAAAGAGATGTAGAGAATTTCATAGCGAGCCCTACTTACGAGTAAACCCTTCTCTTTGGTCTGACTTAGCCGGCTCGTAGGAATTCATTCCAAGATAGGCTAGGGCCCGCAATGGCATCACGTTGATGGAGGCCCCAGGGTCGATCTCGCCCCGTGGGAGCCTTCTTTCTTTCGCCGATGTCACCGGTGAGATAAAGAGGCCACTTATGTATGCTTCTTCCTGTCCAGCAAGATGTCTTCGGAAGATTTGAAAGCAGCTTCTTCTTTCAACCCTCGGCTCGGATTCAGCTAAGCATCAGAGAAAGCTAGAACAAAGAAGGCACGGGCTAGACTGAGATCTCAGCTAATAGAATATAGAGATTCTTTGCCTTTAAGACTTGTACATTAAGTTCAAAGAAGATATCAATCTATAATGAAGAAATGATAGTAGCTCGTTGTTTTATAGGCAAAAATGCTCAAAATCGGCATTTTAGGTTCCGATTGATACAAACCACAGGGGGTCATGAAACAGCGATTTCCTTTAAGGGATTTGAGCGTCGACTGCTATTAGTTGTTCATGTGAATCAGGGGCATTTTAATCCGTTGAATCAGGGAATGCGGCTACGACATCGAAAAGGATCCTACTGCATGCATTTTCCGCAGTAGCAGTAGCCCTAGTAGCAGTAGGAGCGGCATCCGCAGTTGAATCAGTTGAAGCAGGGGAATCGGTGGAAGAAGTTCCAGCAGTTGAATCGGGTTCGTCAGTTGAATCTGGGGAAACTGGGAAATCAGTTGAAGCAGGGGAATCAAGGGAATCTGGCTAAGAACTAAGAGAATAAGGTTTCGGTAGGTAGAGTAGCGGTTGGCAGAGTAGCGAGCTGGCGGTAGGGAGTTAACCCATTCCTCTACCCTGCTTTCGACCGGTGACGAGTTGGTGACGAGGCGAGGAAAGCAAGAACAGCTTCTCTTACACAAAAGCAAGTCTTTAGTCACACTAGCCTACTACTAGCCATCTACTAGCTTGCTTTGTACTTGCCAGTTGAAAACCTACTTTGAATGCATACCCCAACCCACTCTATGGCAGCATTGCCCGAATCCTCCTCGCTTCTTCTAAGGCATGTTGATGGGAATTCGCATATGGACAAAAGCAGAGAATTGAGCTTCTTCTAGCTCTTAATTGCTTCGCCTGATTCATCTTCCGAGGGGTCAGCCTGACTTCCATGCTCTTACTGGCTAACGGGAAGAATGAGGATAACTCGAGGTTCCCCACTTAGCAGCATTCGTAACTGTCAGCGTCCCTAACAGCAAAAGACCTGTTAGGAGAGTCGCCGCTTCTCGTAGCTTTGGGAGGTGGGTAACAAGGGAGTGATTTCCGTTATTGGTTGGGCCCCATACTATCCGTTTTTCTGGTCTCGGTGCGCTGTCAGAATTGGACAACGTCGGTGCCGTGTGATGTCGTCCGGGGCACTCCCTGGTGATGTAAAACAGAGGCCGTGTCTCAGACGTATCTCACAAGGTATAGCAGATGTTCCCTTACTTAAGAGTTAGTATAGAGAAAGGAAATCGGGAAATAGGCGCGAAGCGGGCTATGCCCAAGAACAAGAGGTTACACTCCAGTATCCGCATCCTATGCACTAATCTTTGGCCCGGAGGCCGATTAAAGGGATTAGAATGTCCGCGCCCTAGATCTGTTTAGCATTTCGCTCCTGCTCGCTACTCTGATGAACTCAGATCGCTATGGTCGAAAAGAAGGCATTTTCTCCTACACATCACTAGATGTCAAGTCAATCTAGAATGTTCTAGCTTTCCTTAAAGCTATTGCCGTTCACGTTCACTAACGCAAGTTAGGGATGCTGCGAGCGGAACTGAAAGCATATATCCGGAATAGGAGTCAGCCGTGGAATCACCCACCGAAACAGAGAATCTGGTTCTTTCTCCTTACTCTAACAAGCAAGCAAGTAAACTACCTTCGCTTCTTGTTATATCGTTTGTGTCTTCCCCCGGAAGTCACTTCACTCTACAAATTACATACATATATAATGTAAGCTGGTCTGCAACTTTCTTTTCTTTTTAGCAACTCGCCAGACTCGAACTGGCACTGCTCTGATCAATCCTATTGGGCGAGACTGATCAATAAGCATTTTGTTCCTACAATATCTTACTCAGGACCAGGACCTAAACTAACCGAAAAAGGCAGCAGAAGAAGGCTTCTCTAAAAGGGGCTACAGCCATCAATAGAGAGCTCTCTTCTGTTTCCCTTTCCCTAGAACCCTATCCAGGCGGTGCGGTGGACCAAAGCTGAGCTTTGGCCCTCGTAGTACACTCAATAGCTGGATTGCTAAACAGGCGGGCGGAGAGGAGGGTGAAAGAGGAATGAATTCGCCTGGAAGAAAAAATGGAACTTGAAAGTTAAGCAAGCATAATTTCTAGTCAAGCATAAGAGTAGGGGTGGGCCCTGTAAATATGGATTTCTTTTTCTTTTTCCTAGAGAAGATGCTTTCACCATATATTGTTTAGTGCGTGTGTATTTAGTAGCTGGCCTAGTGGCTATCCTATTTCCTGCAGTCCTAAGCTAAGTCCCAGTACTTATGGTATGGGTTTATAATCTAGGGTACCTCCGTCCCTTGAGATATGAGTTTACCAGTCTTGGATTTCTTCGGTGTTGAAAAAGGCAGGAACGCGAGTCTGGGGGTATCGTATAGAAGAAGAAGGCTGCATAAAGGAGGGACTTTTTCCTCTTAACTAGAAATTTCATATTGCTTCCTCGATGTGGTACACATACAGAAAGTCTTGCAGAGACGAGCTGGTTATCAAAATTACGTAAAAAAAGAAGATTCGTCTTGCTGAGCGCGGTAAATGCTTTCGACGGAACCCCCCGTTGTTCTCCCTACGCTAGCGCGCAGCCGATAATGGGGCAGATATCTACGAAGTTAAAGAAACTAAAGTGAGAACATTTTCATAGTTCGTAGGTGCGCTCATTCCGAATTTCTTTGTACTGCCGCGATTCCCATGCTTTATCTTTATGTTGGTCAACAACCAACCACATATATATATAAAGTCTCCCTCTTTTTTGGGAGAGTCTTGGGTCCCGCCAGTTCACTTCCTTGAATTCTTAGCCTACCAATAGCGGGAGAAATGTCCAGTTCAACCGAAACTACTGCTGCATAAAGGGCAGGTCCAACGGCACCACACCTCCTTTTGATAAAAGAAAAGGAGCGTAGCCTTCCTAATAAGCTTTCAAGAGAACAACGTGTTCACAAACCGAAGCTCCTAGATCAAAAGCATAACCTGGGTCTACTGGTCTTACATCGCTCCTAGAATTGGATCCGATCCTAGCCTAGCTTCCAAAGAAGTCGTTACCCGAGAAGGTGTAGGTGCTGCTTGACGCAACTACCGCTGGAAAGCGTCCAACAAGCAAGAGTTCCACGCCTGGGAAGGCTTATTCACCGACTAAGCGTTCTACTGACTCGACAGCAAAGCCAACTACTTACTCTACTTCTGATTCTATTGATTTATATGCTATATGCGGGAAGTCTGACTCCTTTTCACTGAGAACAACTTCTTGTTTCTTAGTTCAAGCTGAATCCAATACCTGTAGTGCCTCATTTGACTGAAAGCGGGAAGCACCGCATTCTTCTTATTATACGAATACAAGCTGCTTGCTTATTGGTTATTGTCACAATTGAATCAGAATTACTGTATCAATGAAAATATCGTATTGTAGAAAAAGACAAGATAGTAGCTGTAACGTGAACTGCGCTGTGCTCATCAAAGTGTAGGCTGCACCGTGCTGAATGAGACAATCCCATTCCAACCAACATGGGCATTTTTCGATATTCTGTTGGTGTTCAGTGTACCCGGTACAAGATCTCAAATAATGCATTGGATTCTATTAAGGATACACCATTTTTTCGAGAAAAGGTCCCATCCTTCAACGCCCATCTGGACTAGCCGCGCTGTAAAAAGCAGAGCCATAGCAGGATGAGGGAAACTATAATTGAAAATGAAAAGGAAGATGAAGTTAAAAATAGCTTTAGTTCTGCGGATGTTTTGTAGTTTATTTGCGAGTTTTTTTGGACGTTTTATAGGATCAGAAGGAACGACCACAAGTGTCACTATCGTGCTTTTTTTGATGCTGATTTTCGTCTTTATCTTTCTTTTTCATCTTTATTGTACGAATAAGAAAACAAAGCCCGACTTGAGCATTTTATTTATGTATTCAATTTTGTATGTAGTTCTTTCTTTTTATTCTTCTCTTGTTTGCCTCCACTGCCTTTCTTACTTGGGTATATTTCTACCCTTCGTTGTTATTTGGGATGCTTTTGGTGGTAGGGAAATGGTGCCTTCAAATTCTGGTTCCGGCCCATCACACTCCTCCTCTTGGACGGAGGATTCGTTCGAGATTCGGGTCCTGCAGGAACCCTTTTCCGAAACGGAAATGGAAGGGACGTCGGCTCCTTCTTCGATCCCGGGGGGGGCAGGCGATGGAGCGGGGCCGTCCCACCGAGGATCTGATGTGATCCCTAATTCTAGCATTGAGTCGTCAATGCGGAATCGCATTTCGCGCCTCGAGAAAGACAATAGCCCCTATTTGCTGGATAAGGCAAGGGGAGCGTACTGGGCTCACATCAAGTCAGAGCTCGATCATACTTCCTCTCAGGGGGAGTATAACTTGCAAATTGAATTTGAAAACCGAGATCTCCGGATACGAGAGCTAAAACAGCTCTGTTCGTCCGGTTTTCAACAGGTGCTTCTCGACCACCCGACCTTGGCCGACCAGGCCCCATACCACCCGCCACAGGAGGTTTTGGATGACTACCTGGATGAGTGGCGGGAAGCACTCGATCAGCTGGCAGCGCAGCCGGTGGGACAAAGGCCAAGCGGGCAAGGGGTGCCAGTATCGGAAAGGGATCATCGGGAGATAGCTTTTTTGGACCAACTTTCTAGGAATCTCAAAAATCACGGTCCGGCCGCAATAAAATCCATTTTTGATGCCCGCCGAAAAGACTAGTAAAATCAAAGGAAGGATCAAGAATGTCATCTATTTCAGGAGCCGGAGATGTGGGTACCCAAAGCTATCAAACGGGCTAGCCACTCGTTCCCCAACAGCAGCTTTAGCTTAGTAGCTTAACTCTTTCTACTGGCGCGGCGCTTCTGGATGCTTCTGATCAATAGGAGGAGGAGGAAAAAAAAAGCTTATGATGAGCATCTATTTGAGTCGATCATTTCCAAGATCTAATTCCAGTTTTTTCTTATGTAGTGGAAACGCCTTACAATCTGAAGTTTTACGCTTAAGGGAAGAAATGTTCTTGGTAAATGCAGGACTTGGGACCCCCAGAATTTGTATGCAAGATGAGCCTACAGGAGTTCCAATCAACCGAGCCACCAGGTTTGAGAATAAAGTGGGATCCTGGGGTGTAGTAGCCGGTGAATCACTGATCAAAGAGCAGATTTTGGAGAGATTCTTCATCGATCTAGTGGCCGGTGAATCACTGATCAAAGAGCGAGCAGCCGCCAGGTTTAATGATTTGGTGGGATCCACAGATGTAGTGGCTGGTGAACCGCTTCTTCTTTTTCCACGAAGATTCAGACAAAACCTAGCTTGGATGGAACTGAACAAGATTTTTCGAACGAATACAAAGGTCAAAGGCTTTATTATTAAGAAAGTAAAAGGAGGTTATTCAGTAGCCATCGCAGGGTTCATTACTTTTCGGCCATTCCGTCCTCGCATAAGGCAAAGGATATCGAATGATCAATTCACCATTAAGAGCATTAATCTCAAAAGGAAAGTACGAATATTGTGCAGTTATAACAGCAGCAGATCAAACAATCACTTGATGAGCAAAATTTTCTGACGAAGTGCTTTTTTTTTAATTCCGAAGCCTAGCGTCTCCTGTAACACTCTATCACCTTAATTCATGATTTTGTTGAGGGTCTAGCACTTTAGCCTTCGGCCCTCTATTTACATAGCGAAAAAAGACAAGGGCTCTTGCTCGAATGCGTGACTGCGGCGCGCCTATCGCCCCGGCACGGCACTATAAAATACATGTTGGGTTGAGCAATCATACTGCGACTAGGGAGACGAAGAATGAAATGGAAGGCATAGTCTCAATAAAAAGAATTGAACACCAACCAACGAGTGAAGGAAAAGAGTCCCCTAAAGCTAAAGGTTTTTAGAACCAATCTGTCCGAATCTAACCCATAGAACTCAAACTCAAAGGATTGGCATGAAGCTGTGGCATAATCAACCTCTACCTTTGGATTTATTTAGAGGTCAGGAATCGAGTAAGTCCTTGAAGATTTTTTTTTTTTTCAAAAAACCGAATTTCATGTATGAGCACCTTGCCTCTTTTGAGTCTGCGCAGCATGCTCCGAAACAGAATCAGAATTGGATTTGAAAAACCCGGATTCAGCTTCTTTCGAACTAGAAAATGCACTTTCTGAGCAAAAAACAGATCGGCTTGGCCCATTCCTCATCTGAGGAAGAAAGAGTACCTAGATCTGCATCTACTCATTTTCTGATCCGGTCTTTCCGGGCTTCTGCTCAAACTCTTTTTGACCCGACCGATTCAATCTCATATGAGGTAAGCAGGTCAAAGATAGGCTATGTCGAGCCTTTCAAACTCTTTTTCCATACCATAAAGGAGAAATCCACTTATGGCATTCACCCAAGCATACAGAGGTTTTTATTCCAGCGATAAAGGAAGGTTGTTACTACGAAGCATACGAGTCCGCATCAGGTGAATTGAAAGGGAGATTCCTCTTTGACTTTAGGGGGTGGGCGGGAAATGGATAGCATAGATGGTTTTATAATACCAATTAGGCCAAGATCTTCATTTTCCCTTCCTATGGCCGATAGATCGCTCTTCAAGTAAAAGACCATTCAGTGAAACATTACGCTTTCTAGCTTCAAAGAATGCTCTTAACAACGAAGCATATTCCAGTTCTCGGGATTAATAGAATAGACACAGAGGAACCTACCTGCCCTCCCACCACCCATTCTCAATGCGGCTTATTCACTACTCTAGAGCCCTGCTCGAGTTCTTTTTTAGCCCTTTTTATCCTGTTGTATCCAACAAAAATCATCTTATTGCTGGTCGGAACCATGCTGAGCAAGGGGTACCACATTCTATATACCCTGGTCATCCAACCAACCCACAGGTTTAGGTGCTAGCATTAAAGCAACAAAAGAGCTTTCTTTCTCAATTTAATTAGCCCCACACGAAGTAACTAGTGGCATACGAGTACCTTTTTTTTGAAGGTAAGCATGCCGAGAGAGCACTGAGACGAACAACCTAGCTAGGAAAAACCTGCCCGTGTCTACTTCTTTCAAACCTAAAAAGGGTAAGCGTATCAAGAGAAAATGAGCAAAGCAAGACCACCCCGCTGTCGTATCGAATCAAAGGCCCGTCCTCCCATCTCAGGATGCAAGCCTTGCGTGAGCCGAACATGGTGGGATCAGTCACATGTCTAGATTTCCTTTAGAAAGTCAAGGAGAGTGAGCTATTATTAGTCAAGTTTGTAAACTGCTCTAGTAAGATAAGTAAAGTACTGGAATCTTCCCTGCTGAGGAAGAGCCTTCTTCTCTAAGCAAGGAGGTTGAGGCTTCTTCTCTGAACCTAGTTCTTCTTCATTCCTTTCTTCAAAGCTATCGATAGCAGATAAAAAGAAAAGCATACAGATTCCATTCTTACGAAGAGAGACTGCCCCAATCAGTAAATCAGTCCTTCGAAGAAGAAAGGCTAATTAAGTAAGAATGATAATTGGAAAGATAGCCAAAGCCCAAGCATGAATAGCGGACGGGGAAGGAGAAGTGGAGCTAGACCAGTAGAAAGGAGAGGCTAGTCCACCTAGAGTCTCAATTCGCTACATCGAGGATGGGCGCAGTCTTGATTGGGGCTGTAATATTGGCAGTTAGACTTACATGTCCAACTGTTAATTCCATCAAACCTTGCTTTACGACCTCTTTAATATCTGGAATCTTTTCAATCTCAAGTTCAGCTTCACAGCAGGACAGGACTCCTGTGCTCCACTCCAATTAAGGCAAAAAAATCAATATCCTTCATCCCAACAACATCCAAATCAGCAGCCACACCACCGATTTGATCTCTCGTATGGACCTCAGTACATTTTTGTTGTCGGGGATCGGAAGAGAGGTGGCTGAAAGAGAGCACCTTCCCCTTTCTGCCGCGGACCCTGGTCATCTGGGGCCGATGAAGAGACCTCCGGAGAAAGCCATTTCTCAATCCACGTGGATGAGGTTGATGGTTCGGGGGCGAGATTGCCCTCTTTGTCGGATGATGATGATAAATTCAGATATTTTTTCCAACTTTCCGAGCCCGAATCCACCTTTTCTCCTATTGAAGAGGGACTGACACCATCCGTCGGATCCGCTCTTCCTGAAGCTGACGCACCTTCTCCTTGAAGGCCAGGCCCAACGGATTCCTGTGCGCCGATGCCAGTGTCGATTTCTCCGTTCGAACAGGTTTGTTCATCCCCGTCACAAAAGGCGACGAGTGGAATCCCCAAGAAGTATGTGCAAGCGAAGGAAATAATATAAATAATAATAATCTCAAAAATCAAAAACTTGATTTTCATGATAACATTGATACTGTTTTCCCGATCCTGCTATGGCTTTGCTTTTCTTTTAAGCGCGGCTAGTCCAGATGGGCGGTGAAGGAACGAAGTAGCTTTACCTTCTTTCCTTTTTTTTTTTTCTTCGTAAGATTGGGAAGTTCGCATAGTCTAGCTGCTGGGGGCTTTCCGGGATGAAGATGGCAATGCCTCCACGGGAAGAGAGAGATTGTCTACCACTGCTAGCCACTACTAAAAGAAAAGGGAGGGACCAAGACTACTACAATCTAACTAAATAGAAAGTCGAAAGACTATTCTATCTCAGGCACGGTTTTTCGAGATGCGTGAATCGCTAGTTGTAAGAGATCCGCAAGCACAAGCCAAGCTGACTGAGAGGCACAGCTGAATGCGCACTTCCTTCCTGGCTTATTGAATTGAAGACTGAAAAGCACAGGTACAGTTGAAAAAAGCTATTCCAGGCTATTCAATATCTGGGACTGCGTACCAGGACAAAGTAGCCGGTATACTGTGATACAGGAAGAGCCAGACATGAATCGGAAAGGGTCACCTTCCTCATTAGGAGAAAGGGTGCGTGCTAAAGCAAAGCTACAGCAGCTCTTTTTCTTTCCTTGCGACTCTTTACCGGCTGACCCGCAGTAATCTCCTCTTCCTCTCCAACCAGTCGAGTGTCTTTTCGATCCTCTCCTCCGCCCCTTCGCTACCTTTCTAAGTCTAAGAGTCACTCGCTTCTTTAAGCATGCCCTTAGCACCAAGACTGCCTTCCTCCAAGAGCAGAAAGAGCCATTCTTGCTGCCCGTCTGTCTTCATTCAACGACAAGAGATGTCGGATGAAATAGCTGCGCTCGCTTATTCGATTCGTCTTCGAGCATCGCTGGCAAAAAACCTCGTTGAGAGAGCACTAGGTTGATTCTACAGGAATGGAATCATAGATTGAAGCTTAGGCAAGCCCCTTGAGACTGACTAAGTAAGGAGCAGCGGCTGCCCACTCTGCCTTTCCTTCTTACTTTCCTGAGCGAAGAAGGGAATCGCTACTTCGGATGCAAGCAAGGAAGCGCTAACCTATACCTATACGACTGCTATTCTTATTGATATTGATCAATGCGGGCTAAGGACGTTGATACCTGAGCCCCCTTCCAGTCTTGTTTTCATGCTCCCCAGTCGAGATGCAAAAGAAGTGACCACCGTCGATTCCTAGATGCTTTTTATACGCAATTAAAGAAAGAAATGGTTGAATAATCGGAATAGTCTAATGCCTTGCTCCAGTCGAAGAGCTTTCATCTTCATCGATGCTAAAGGCAAAGGCATGAGCGGAGATAGGAGCACGGGTAGCATTTCAGGCATCGGAGTGAGCTGGAGCACGATGGACAGATGCAGATGCAGAGCAGAGGTAGTTAGATCGAAAGCATCACTAGCACCCCCACTTTTTCAGAGTAAGGCACATAGTTCACAGAGGCTAAGGCATAGGTAGCGGCACCAGTACCAGTAGCATCATAGGCACCAGGCCCTCGGTCTGTCTGTGCGGCTTCGAATGATCGGGTTTCAACGGCTTCCCTAGCTGTGCTGATCTATCTGGCAGTTCACTACGCGCCGAATGATTCTTTGCTATTTCCTCTCTCTGTCTGTTAGCGTGACCCTACTTCTAGCCTGCTTTGTCTTTAAAGAGACGAGCTCTCCTCTTCTCGTCTGGGCCTTAACAACAAATCAAGCGTAACTGCCGCTTCTTACGAGTCGATTTTCCGACTTTTAGATGAGTCCAGTCCTTAAGCTAAGGAAGGACTCAAGTCGTAAAGCCTATCTATGGAGCCTCTGGCTTTAAGGAAGGATGGAAGTAGTCAAGCGTAACAGTTTGATTGGGTTCCTTAGATTTCCCATTAGGCTAATAAAGGGACCGGGCCGATGCTTCTATTCTAACAGCAATCTCGCATCCATAGAGATGGTCTTCTTTAACCACGTAGTCTTATCTCCAGTAAAATAATCCGTCAATCGAGCCGAAACTCGACCTATGAGTGTCAAGGGAGGATTCCCCACTTAGGGCAACCAAGCACGCCCCTTTTTAAAAGTACAAAACGGGGGATGGAACGAAGAAGAGAGACCGATCAAGGAAACAAAGACAGACTAGCTACGCCTGCAAGATCCAGCACCTAAGACTTGAGCCCTCCTTCCCCGAGCCTAAGCGAACGAGCCTGAAAGCCAAGCCGGAAACGAGTATCTTTGTATTCATAGGCAAGCCCGCTCGCCACAAGCAAGCCCTTCCCCATCGAGTCGAGTAGCCTTGAATAGCTCTCTTCTCCCTCTTTCCTTTCGCGTACTCCTCTGTCTCTTTCCTATCTTCTCTCTTCAATTATAGAGACCTGTATATACAAAGATCTAGGTAGCTCATCTACTTCTAAGAAGTAAGAGCTCCTTCCCCTACGCTAAAGAAGAGCCTTTCTAAACTCTTTAATTGTAAGGAGAGGCCTCATTTAGGAGCACGGTTTTCATCCAACTCGAAATATCG
>JANKYF010184991.1:0-13274 GCA_029829435.1 Erythroxylum hondense | reverse complement strand
TGCATGTCTGCTTCCATTTGTTGTACAGTCCTTTGTATCTCTTGTATCTTTCTAACTTTCAAGTCAAAATCTGGCCCAACATAGCGGGCAGAGATGTATTGTTTCAGTTCAGCATCCAGTTGATAAATCTGGGCTTTGTAAGATCAATACATCTTTTATATCTGTTCCGCAACAGAATTGACTTGCTTATGAGTAGCAGTGTTTTGCTGTCTGATTCCTTCCAGCTTGGAATCTATTCTTCTCAGAACTTTGCTCTGTGCTACTGCATTTGATGTTTGCCAGTTAAGGACTTCATCACTAAGATTTGAGACAAGTGTACCTTGTGATGTAATTCTTGAAGCTCTGATATAAGGGTTGAAGATAACCCGCTGTGATTCATCAGTACTCCTTGAAAGTTGAGGAAAGTTATCCTCCTTTGGTAAAACCATCATGCAAGGTTGAGGAGTAGGAGTTTGAATAGGAATTGCTGGCAGTAACTTAGATTTGCAAGATCCACCAGTAGATTAGCAAAGATCTTACTTCTGAAACATAGACGACCCGAGCATCTTCTTAGTAGAAGACTTTGGTCTGGATGGTACTATAGATAGACCATTATGATCGTCTGGATTTGGATCATCACCAAGAGGATGATACTCACGAGAAGGCAAGCATCTAGATTTGAGCTTGGATTTCTTCTTCCTTCTTCGTTGATATATAGGATCACCGTCATCTGAGTCTGACTCTGGGTTGAGACAGATCTCACAATTTGGTTCGCACATTGATGGGTCGACATCCCATACAAAATGTCCACGATGATGACTTACATAGATCGGATCTCCATTGGATGTGAAATAATGAATTGGAGGACCGTCTTTACCTTTCGTATGAGAGAATACCGGTTGGATCTTAAGGCTAATAACCTCATTTGATAGATCTGATAGATCTGAAGTGCTGGAACATGATGCCCTGAAAGATAGATCTGCTAGATCTTGAGTTTCAATGGGCTGGATCATCTCGATGGACCAGGCGTGTTGTCGCAAGGTCGAGTGTAGATGGACTTGACTGAGCCATCCTTCAGTGTCCTCATAATCGGAGGAGTTGATGTATGAAAAGAATGTCGATGAGACACATGGAATACCTTTTGGTAGTTGGTAATCCATTCTGTAGGCATGATCTTTTCAAGCTCCTGAGCTGGTAACTGCTTTAGTATTTGGAGGATAGATGTCTGATTGTTTAGAGTATCAGCAACCATGTAAAGTGCATCCGAAGTAGAGTTGGGAAAGTTGACGTCCAACGCATGTTTCTGAAGGCGATAGATCATTTGGTAATGTAGAGTAGCCTTGATGGCTGTAGGATCTTGATCTGCTCCAGTGATCTGGATCTGAACTTCTAGACATTCAAATAATGTAGGATCATCCAACCTGATGTTGAAATTAGGTGCTATGGTCAATATCACACTCCCTTTATCAAGAGTTGTCAGCAAGGTACCAATCAATGCATTTTGGTATGTTGTGTAGGCAGTGTCTAAGAGAGAGATCCTGGCTGTCGCAGGAATACCCTTTCTTCCATGTAAGATAAGAACAAGGCGTATAACTCTAACATGAAGATGCGTATGGCTTTTTTTCCTCCATAGAGAGATAAGCTCCTTTGGTATTTCAAGCTTTACGTATTATTCTGCTGTTGTAGATCTGAGACCACGCTGTTCCAGTTTGGAAGTTTGGATGATTTCCTTTACACAAGGCTGACTAGTAGAAAGCACACTCCTAATACTTCTCATCCATGAATGGTCACAAGAATATATGCTGTAAGGACTAAGCAAAGGTAAAAAAGACTCACAAACACGATTTTCTACAGGTACATGAGTAATTTCAACAAGATTTTCTATTTTTTGGGATAAAACACGCTTCACACTTCTAGGTAATGACGCTAAAGACAAGCTAGAAGATAAATGAGCCGGATCTGAAGAATCCATATCTTATAAGACTCTCTTCTTACTCCCTTGTTATGATTTCCCCCCTTTTGGAAAAGATGCGAGGTATGTTTCCAAGGAATTCACAAGCAGTAGTGAAGATCTAATCGAGAAGTAGATATACTTTAAGGGATATCTTAGGTGTATTCTGCATTACAGACTCTACCTGACCACCACAAACAGTACTCAGTATGGGAAAGTGTTCCTGGACTCAGTTTGGTTCTGACTCTGATAACACTCGTAAGCCTTATGGTCCGTTATAGGGTAGACACAGGGATTACAGTCGAAAACTATGACCTTTTTCTGGGTTAATCCTCACTAGATTAACGCTTCTCATCTAAACCACTCACTGGTTGAAGATATCGACTAACCAAAGTCGGATTGGAAGTGTGTATCACTACATAGCTGTTCTAGTTATCGGAGACTTACACCCCTCAATGCCCTCATTTGGCTGCACGGGCCTTACTGCTCACACCTATTAGGAACCCTACTTCACTCACACACTCTTACTCTTCATTCCCTATTAATGCTTCTGACTCAAGGCAGCGGAATTTAGAAGCTAACAGTGTTTTCCAGACTGTCATAGATGTTCTGATACATAAGATCCTTTTCAAGGCAAGTGTAGAGCATACTAATCTCTGCAATCTTTCCACTCAAGGGAAGGGATAACAAGGTTTCAAAGAAGAGACACTATTTTTACTAAGAAAGATTCTTCATTTTCTCATATCAAGCTTGAATTGAACGTGTTTACAAACTAAGACAAGGCTTGCTTAAATAAGCGAAGCGAAGGACATAAATGTAAACTAACCTAGAGACATAATGATACAATTTTAACAAAAGCTATTCTATCCTATCTCTAAGGAATCTACTTTTACAAAAGTGAAAGTAACTTTACACTGAAAGTAAACTACTTTCCAAAAGCAAATAGTAGTCAACAGTACTACTTTACAAAAAGTGAAAGAGAAAAGATGATCAGATGAAATCTTCATGATGTTGAAGTGATATGTGGAACCCATCTATCATCATGTCCGTTGTCTCATCCTACTTTACAGGTGTAAAGCAAGATCTTCCTCATTATCAATGATATCTGTTTCTCTGTCAACTCGAGCAATCAGGTCATCAATATTTGTTTGTGCCCAGTCGGAGGGCCATGTTGGTGTGCTCAGTTGAGGCAACAAAGGATAGAAATCCTTAACACAAGTAGGAGGAGTAGAAAACAATGGTGGAAACTCCTTACGATACCTAGCAAATCGAGGAAACTCCATAAGCCAAAACAATGGAATAGGGAGTTTAAGTGAAGAAGACACGAAGAAGAGTGGCTTTGAAGGTCTAGAAAGAAAATCTGCAAGGATATTTTTGTGACCTTTGAGATGTCGGACTTCATATTTATAGGAAGAACACCACTCCTGCTAGCGTAAAAGCTGACTATTGGGAATCTTTTTTTCTCGTTGCTCAAGAATCTTGGGAAAAGCAGTATTATCCATTTCAATGACAAAGTAATAAGGAGTGAGGTAGATTGAGAACTTTTCTATACCTCTTTTTACGGCAAGAAACTCCTTATAAGAAATATGGTAGTGGCTTTCTGCAGAAGTGAAAGCCCCACTAGCATGGCCGTAATAATAACGCTTTTTATTGAGTTCTTCAATAAGTATAGCACCTCAATAAGTGTCACTAGCACGTCGTCCATGTTCAGGAATCTTTAAAGGTGAAGGATCCTAACAAATCTGCTTAAGATGCTTGACAGCTTTGGTTTGTTCTGTTCTCCAAGTTGGTGCATTCTTTCGCAATAGCTTGGATAAGCTTGACGTATAGGCTGCCACATGTGGAATAAAATCTCGAATATAATTAACAATTCTAAGAAATTGTTGAATTTGTTTTACTGTGAGATTTTTGTCTGAAAATTGCAATAGTTCTTTTGCAATATGTGGGCCTAGCTGATAGAATCCATCTTTGAATTGCATCCCAAGGAATTCAATTTTCTTTGTACCAATTATACTCTTTGATGCTGAGAGCATAATACCATATTGCTGTGTAAGGTCCAAAAATCTTTGAAGTAAGGCCTGATGTTCCTTATGGGTCTTTGATATTAATATATCATCAATGTAGATCAATGCACTGTTGATGATAGGCTCATAGATTTTCATAATGGACTTTTGAAACTGTGATGGTGCAACCTTTAATCCGAAGGTCATCACAGTCCATTGGTACTATGCAGTAGGAATGCAAAATGCAGTCTTGTAACATTCTTCAAGGTGAATACCCAGTTGCCAAAAACCTGCTTTAAGATCAAACTTGGAAAATATGCAAGCTTCCTTAAGAAATAGTACCTGGGTACTAATTTTAGGCAATGGAAACTTATCATCTTGTAGGAATGCATTCAAAGGCTTGTAATCTATCACGAGACGTTTCTTTCCACGCTTATGTTCTGAACGCTTATTGACATAGAACGCTTGGCAAGCTCGATCTGACTTTGTGGGCTCAATTAAGCCTTGCTGCAATAGTATAGCACACTCATCTTGTGAGAGCTTTAGATTATCAGGGTTCATTCCTGGATGTGTGGCTTTTGTATGATTGATATCCTCATTTTTCTTGAATGGCAGACTTATGAAAAAGTCTGGGTTCTTCCATAGAGGATTATCTTGAGTAAACTGTACATGAGACTCTGGGCAGTAGCTTAACAGTTTATCTCGAAGTCTAGTGTAACATGTAGGAACCTGTGTCAGTTCAAACACATTTTTTATGTCAGTGTATGGACTCATAAGGTTTCGATACCTGAGGCCTGTGGGTAATATCTGTAGATGTTGGGCTTGACAGTAAACATCCATCCCAATTAAGACATCTGAGCCTGGTAAGTTGCTTCCAAGAACTTTGGTCCAAACTGTACATTGAGGAAAGAAGCGGATGCGAATTCTGCTTCTTATACGTAACCCAATTTTAAAAGTGTTCTCATCAGCTGCAGTGAAATATTCATCATGTGATTGCCATTTTCTGCTGGTAGGATGTTGGGCTTCATGATCGTACGACTGGAACCTGTATCCATAAATCTAATAGCCTTAATGGGCCGATCATATTTATCCTGTTGAAATAACTGGATCTGGATATATGGTCGTTTAACATCTGGTATACGATCTAACTTCAAACAATTTTGCTGCATCATCAAGAGAGAATCATCATCTGATGAAATAGATGAGCTCTGTGATTCATTCTCTGATGTAGACACAGTAACAGCAAACTGAGTTTCACTGTCCTCACTCGATTGTTCTTCGAGTACTTCCTCAATGTTGTTATGAGGATGGATAAGCAACAGATTTTCAATCTTCTCCAAGAACTTGGCATCTTTCTTGGTTACCTTAGGACATTTGTTCGCTAAATGTTCAGTGCTTCCACAGACAAAACATCTAAGTCTCCCTTTCTGATGATGAGACGACTTCTTGAAGAACCTCATACGTCTGTACTTGTTCATCTGGTTCTTCCTTTTCAAGTTTTGTTTCCAACTGATTGCCTTCCTTCCTGTGGAACTTCTTCCTATGTCTCCGTTCATAGTAGACTTGAGATTGATGAGCTTTCCTACTGCTATAGCATTTACAAGTCTTTTCATCTTTACACTTGATCTGGAGATAAGGTTTCTTGCACGCTTATTTCAAAACTGGACCTCCTTTGAGGATATTCTTGAATAAAGTATGTTGATCGCATAATTTATCAAGAGAAGCTATAGCAAGTTGATAGATCTCACCAAGAGAAATTGTAGACATATCTCTTTGAAGAGACGCTATGGTCCTTTGTAGTTTTGGCTGTATTTCATCTAGAAGGGATGAGATAAAGGTGTAACGAAGATTAATATCGTTCCATCCATTCAACAGATAATATCTTTCCATCATCCTTTTATAATGCTTTTAAAGATCACGCTTATCAAGAGAACAACATTTCATCTTGAAATATTCCTAACGAATTTGTTTATCGATCAACTGGAAGTCACCAATAAATACTTTGTGAATAACACCAAGTAGTGCTCCAGCTGTAGTAACTTGGATATACTGAAGACGTTGATACTCACTAACACTTTGCCACCATTCTCGCAAAGTACCCGTAAACCTGGATGTAAATTCAGACAAAATGTCCTGAAGAGGATGATTTAGTCTGGTCATCTGTAGATCAATCCATGCACCGAACTCATGAAGTCTATGTCGCCATTTCTTTGGAGGTAGATCATCAAAAGTAAACCAAGGTCCTGAAGTAGGTTTGGTTGTATGAGACGGCTGTGCTCCTGTCGTAGGCTGTGATTCTTGAGGTGCAGCTTCTAGTTTGAAAGGTTCAGTACCAGTGGATTCAGCTTCACCGATTTCTGGTTCAACTTCAGTATATTGAGGCATAGTCATCAGAACATTGGATAGTTCTGAAAGATCAGCAAGATTTGCTGATGAGTCAGATGATGGTGAAACATCTGGTTCGTATGATGACTCTGAAGATAGTTGTTCTTCTGAAGCGATGAGAAGTTTCTCATCTGAACAACTTGATGGTGTTGCAGATAATTCAGATATGTTGCGTTCCGAATCAGTTCTATCTACATTAGAACTGGAAGATTCTGCAAGAGTTGAAGAACGAGAAAGTTCTTTTAGAGGCATCAATACCTCTGATGTCATAGTAGCTATATACTATGTCTGCTTCACTTTATCCTTTCCAAGGAAAGTAGTGGAAGGTTGAACTGGTGCTGGCGATGGAGATTCTGGAGGAGTTTGAATCCTTAGAGATTTTCTCCACTGTTCTTCAGTTGGTTCGTAAGGTATATATGAAGTAGATGCTTCATGAACCTTTGAAGAATGATCAGACACTCTATGCTATTAAATGATGTTAGCAAAGTGGAAATCGGTCAAATGATGTTAGCAAAGGAGATGTTTTTTTAGAGACAACGAATGGTTTAAGGCTGTTGTTGAAAGATGTCAGCTACATTCCTGATATGCATCTAAACTTGATTTCTGTAAATAGGCTAGATGATGAAGGTTTCCGAAATACTTTTGTAAACAGAAAATGGAAGCTTACTAAGGGCTCCTTAGTAGTGGCTAGAGGTCAGAAGCACTCGAGATTGTATATGATAAAGGCAAAGCTCTCTAGTGATGTTGTCAATACAGTGGAGAATAATAATACAGTCGATTTATAGCATAAAAGACTAGGCCATATTGCTGAGAAAGGGATGACTCAGTTTGTAAAAAGGAATATGTTATCTGATTTAAACCAGATACATCAGAAGAAATGTTTAGATTGTCTAGTAGGGAAACAAAACAGAGTTTCTTTCTAAAGTTCTCCTCCATCCAGAATGAGGAATGTTCTAGATCTAATTCACTCATATTTGTGCGGGTCATTGCCAAAGTCACTTGTTAACGCACAGTACTTTGTGACTTTTATTGATAATCATTCCAGGAAAATGTGGGCCTATACTCTGAAGATTAAATATGAAATACTAGATGTGTTCAAACAATTTCACGCCTCAGTTGAGAGACAAACTGGGAAGAAGCTGTAGTGCATCAGGATAGCTAATGGTAGAGAGTACATCAGATTATTTGATGCTTACTATAAAGAGTATAGTATTTGTCATCAAATAACACCACCAACAATGCCTCAATTGAATGGCGTAGCTAAGAAGATGAACAGGACTTTGATGGAAAGAGTTAGATGTCTACTTTCACATTCAAAGTTACCTAAGCCATTTTGGGGTGAAGCTTTACTTACAACTGTGTATGCATTAAATCGTTCACCATGTGTTCCTCTCCAGTATGAAGTTCCATAAAAGGTGTGGTCAGGAAAGGATGTTTCCTATGATCATTTGCGGGTCTTTGTTTGCAAGACCTTTGTTCATATTCCTAAAGATGAAAGGAAAAAGCTTGATGTCAAGACGCGACAGTGTATATTCATTAGCTATAATCAAGATCAATTTGGCTATAGGTTTTATGATCTAGTGTTGAAAAGACTAATCAAGAGTCGTGATGCTATGTTTGTTGAAGATCAAACTATTCAAGATATCAACAAAGCGGAGAAGGAAATTTCAAGCTCTGATAATGACTCAGCAAGCTTCTGATTGAATTCTCTAACAGTGGTGCCTAGACAAGTTGGGGATGAAGTGCAGAATGATCAGCTAGAAGCTGATAATGCAAATGCCCCCAATGAAGTTGAACCAGAGGATGATGATGGTGTCCACATTCAACCACCAGAACCTGAAGATTCTCTAGTCTCATTATGAAGATCTAGTAGAAATAGACAACCATCTACTAAATATCCAATTCATCAGTATGTAATGCTAATTGACGGGAGAGAACCAGAAAGCTTTGATGAAGCCATGAATGATGAACACGAGAAGAAATGGAAAGAAGCCATGCTAGACGAGATAAAATCCTTGCATGAGAATAAAACATTCAAGCTGGTGAAGTTACCAGAAGGCAAAAGAGCATTGAAGAATAAATGGGTGTTCATAACCAAGCCTAAAGAACACAAAGACCATCCTTGATTCAAAACAAGATTAGTATTCAAAGGATTCATCCAAAAGAAGGGTATTAACTTTGACTAGATATTTTTACCCTTGGTGAAAATGACATCCATACATATAGTGCTAGGGCTAGCCGCAAGTTTTGATATGGAGATTGAATAAATGGATGTCAAAATTGCCTTCCTACATGGGAATTTGGAAGAAGAGATATATATGGAGCAGCCAGAGGGTTTCGTAAAAAAGGAGAAAGAAGACTATGTTTGTAGACTAAAGAAGAGTCTATATGGTCTAAAATAGTCACCAAGATAGTGATATAAGAAGTTCGAATCTGTTGTGGGGGAGCAAGACTATAAAAAGACGACTTTAGATCACTGTGTATTTTTGAAGAAATTCTTTGATGATTATTTCATTATTTTATTGCTCTATGTGGATGATATATTGATTATTGGTAAGAATGTTTCCAGAATTAACAATCTGAAGAAACAACTTGATAAGTCTTTTACCATGAAATACTTGGGATCAGCAAAGTAGATTCTTGGCATGTAGATTATTAGAGATAGAAGCGCCAAGAAGCTATGGTTATCGCAAGAGAAGTACATTGATAAAGTACTTCAGAGATTCAAACTGGACATAGCTAAAGCAGTTAGTAATTGATTTCCAAAGAGTGCCCTTCTATAGATAAAGAGAAGGACGAAATGTCTAGAATTTCACATGCTTCAGTAGTTGAAAGTTTGATGTATGTCATGGTTTGTACACGGCCAGATATTGCTCACATAGTTAAAATTGTGAGTCGTTTCCTTTCAAATCCTGGAAAGGAACATTAGGTTGCAGTCAAGTGGATTCTCATGTATCTTCGAGGGTCATCCAAAATATGCTTATATTTTGGAAGAATATAACCTATGTTAGCTAGTTACACAGATGCAAATATGGCTGGAGATGTTGACTCGAGAAAGTCTACATTAGGTTACTGGATTACTTTTGCAGGGGGAGTTGTGGCATGGCAGTCAAAGTTACATAAGTGTGTTGCACTTTCTACAACTAAAGTGGAGTTTATTGCAACAATGGAAGCCTGTAAGGAGTTACTATACATAAAGAAGTTTTTTTTAATGAACTTGGTATTAAGTAAGAGTTGTATCAGCTGTTTTGTAACAATCAGAGTGCTATTCACCTTGGTATCAGCTATTTTGTGACTGTTTTGTGACAGTCAAAACACATTGATGTAAGATATCACTGGATCAGAGATGTGATGGAGACGAAACAATTACAGTTAGAAAAGATCCATACTGAGAAAAATAGATCAAACATGTTAACCAAGATTCTATCAAAAGAGAAGTTCGAGTACTATCGATCAGTAACAGGCATGATAGAGCCCTCCATATAATCGGGAGGGAGAGATTTGTTAGATGTGGGTCCCTTACATAGAGGGACATCATTTTCGATGCCTCATTAGTTGAAAATCAGAATGCAGCTGTCTCACATGGTGGAGCACTCCTTGCTTCATACAAGCATACAACAAAAACATAGAAGAAAATTAAAGCAAAACAACGCTTTGATGTTAGGAAATATTTTCCTAAAGGGCTGGTGAGTGATAAAATAGCGAGGTTAGTATTTTTAAGTTGAAAAATACCTTTTGAGCTACTATTTTAGTTTTATCTTTGTATGCCTACTATTTATTATTTTGAGTATTATTTGTGGACGTAACTTAAAGTTAAGGGTAAATTATGTTAAATATTTTGTGTTCATTTTGTTCATTTTATTTTTTCTTTCAAAATACACCTGTTGCGCCCAATATATAGATACCTCTGTTTTTGAGAGTGTTACTACAACTAGAAAGATGTGCAGGTTAAAATGATCCCTTAACAAATTGAAACTGTCACCCCAGGTTTAGTTCGCTTGGTTCAATCTTGTTGTCAAGCAAATAGGCTATCAATGGAGTTGTGTTGATCATATCATATTTTACAAGCACAGGGGAGGTAAGTTAGCAGTGTTAATTGTTTACGTTGATGATATTGTGGTGACAGGTGATAATGAGGTAGAGATTAAGAGGCTGAAGAAACAATTGTCACAAGAATTTGAAGTCAAAGACTTGGGCCAGTTACGTTATTTCCTTGGAATTAAGTTGGCCAGGTCTTCACATGGAGTCTTGTTATCCCAGAGGAAATATGTTCTTGATCTTCTGAAAGAAGTTGCAATGTTGAGTTATAAACCTGCTACTACCTTGATTGATCAGAATGTTATGATGGTTGTTAATGCTGGGTCCGTTGTGGAGAAGGGGCGGTATCAAAGGTTGGTGGTTTATCCCTCACATACGCGCTTTGATATCGCTTCCACAGTGAGTATTGTAGGCTGCTATATGCATAATCCTAGACAAAAAAGATATAGAGGTTGTTCACAGGATAGTCCGATATTTAAAAGAGTGTCCTGGTCGAGGTATGTTGTATACTCCACAGCATAGTACAAGGGTAGAGTACTGTTTTACTGATGTAGACTACTGTAAGAATTGAGAGTTGTAAAAAGAATGATGGTTTATTTTCTTTGCTTACGTACACTGTAGAAGGTAGAGAATATATATACACTTGTACTTCTCATTTTACAGCTATACAAATCTCTACGGTTACAACAATAAAATATGCAGTTATAATGTCTTCTAGAATGATCATGTTGATGGGCCTGTATCGTTGTGGCCTGTGAGGGATTTGGGTGTTGCTACATACCCCGACAAACTCAAGCCACGTGGGCTACGAAGATTGAGTTTGGCACATAATTGGAAGTGTCGTCCGATAGTCATAGGTTTCGTAAATAGATCGGCCAGTTGATCATCTGAGCTAACATAATGGATTTCTAGGGTTCCATCGGCGACATGATCACGAAGAAAATGCACATCGACTTCAATATGTTTTGTGCGGGCATGGAAGACAGCATTTTGAGACAAGGCGTGAGCACCGTTGTTATCTCACCAGATGATGGGATGATGAGAGGGCGAAAACCCTAATTCGGAGAGGAACGATAAAAGCCAGATAATTTGAGAGCGAGGAGAGGGCTCGATATTCTGCTTCGATGCTGGAACGAGCTACAACCGGTTGCCTTTTGGAGCTCCAATGGATGAGGTTGCCACCCAGAAAAACATAGCCGCCAGAGGTGGATTTACGATCGTCAATAGAGCCAGCCCAGTCAGAGTCAGAAAAGGCTTGAATCTGCAAAGGAAATGAAGAAGATCGAAAAACAAGATGATTGTCCGCAGTACCACGTAAGTATCGAAGAACCCTTTTGAGTGCTACCCAGTGCGGTTAAAGGGGATTAACTAGAAATTGACTCAATTTGTTGATGATGAAGCAGATATCAGGACGACTGTGACACAAGTACTGAAGACCACCAACCAAGCTGCGATAATCGGAGGGATTCGTAATGGAAGTACCATCAAAGGCAGAGAGCTTTTGCCCAGAGGAAACAGGAGTGGAGCACGGCTTAAAGGTAAGCATGTTAGCTCGTTGTAAAAGATCATAAATATACTTCTGTTGTGATAGATAGAGAGCAATAGGAGTTCGATGAACTTCAAAACCCAGAAAATAATGAAGAGAGCCAAGAGACTTGAGAGCAAATCGTTTGTTTAAACGATTAATAAGATTTCGTATTTCCTATTGATTATCACCAGTAATGAGAATGTCATCAACGTAAATTAAAATGTATAGTTTGTAGTTGGGCTTATGTGTAACATCCCGTTACCACTATGAAGGGCATATTGGTAATTCGGATGGTTTAGGAGTGGGTACATGTATTTTCGGCATTTGGCCTTTGCATATAGTCTCTCTATTGATCGATAAATGATTAATATTGCATAAGCATATGTATGTACGTTCATGTATGACAATTCCCGATTTGATTTGGAGAAATTGGTAATTTGGAGAAATTAGGTTTAATTGAGTAGAGGAAATGAGATTGGAATTTGAAATAGTGACTTAGGAAATTGGAATATGAAATTGGAGTTCACAATTGTGTGTTTTCTAATTTTGTGGATTTATAGGAATTTTTCTGGAATTTTTGGAGTAGTAGGTCCGGACCGGAAAATTTACTTAATGAGCAATTGATTTGGTTTCCGGGTCCGAATTGATTACCCAATGGCATAGAAAGGGCTAGGCACTTGATTCAAGAAATTAGGGTTTGAACAATTGGAATTCGGGAGTAATTAGAATTAGAAATTTGGACCGAGGTTGTTCGGATCGGACTAGTGGTAAGTTCACTTGCCAAACATGCCCTAAGCTTTATTATATATAAACCCTAAATTTTGATTGTCTTTCCCCCACCCACGACGTTTTCTTCTTCTTCCTCAAATTTGATTTTCTTCTTCTCCTTCGTGGATCCTTGTTGGTGTGTTTTCTCCCACCTTCTTCCTTTAAGTTGGTTCCATCATCATCTTCAACTAGCTTAAGCTTTGGATTAGAGAGAGAAATGAAGATTAGTGGAGAAATGGTGATTGCCGTGGGTGTGGAGAGCTTGGAGAGTTGTGTTGCTTGAGTGTGTTAAAGATTAAGGCTTAAATCAAGTAAGTGACTACTCCTTTATGTTTTAAGTTGATGGATTGATTATGAAAACAAGTTATTAATTGTTTAGAAAGTTTGAGTTTCGGATGATATTTAGGGTTAGAGATTTAATTTGGGTATTGATGAAATGCTGAGTATTTGATGGATTTTAGGTTAGAAATGAGTTGTTTGTAGTGTATTAGGTTGATTGGGAACGGTTTAGACTGAAATGGGTGAATTAGAATGATCAGATCTGGGAATTTCTGGGTTTCGGACGAGTTTTCTGGGTTCGCACGTCGCGACGTGTGATGAACACGCCGCGGCGAGCCTCCCT
>JANKYF010184979.1:0-13277 GCA_029829435.1 Erythroxylum hondense | reverse complement strand
ATACTCTTAATGATTGAGTTAGTCCACAGAAGTACCAATAATAACAGATAATTTATAAGTATACTGATACTAGTCATACCAAAATTTTACAACTATGTAAAATATGAATAATGAAACAAAAACTAAAATAAATCACAATTATATTGAATAACATCAATCTCAACTATTTCTTCTCACTAGTCAAAATCTCAGTTTCTTGCTTCATAACTTTTAAGTGCTCATTTTTCTCTATTTCTTGAATACTTCTCCTTTATTTCAGCTTCCTTTTTCAATATAGATATATTTTCACTTAACTTTTGCACTATATAGATAGCTCTCCGAAAACTTTTCTACCAGGATTATTATTACTCTACGATTTCCTTAAAGAACATTCATTTGATAAAATAAACCACTTTATTGGTATTACTATAGTTAGAACTATTAGATGTTGATTAATTCCATTTGTAAAATTATAAAAGAGTTTCATAATCATTTTTTAGTCAATAATCTGATTATTCAAGGAAGAGAAATTGAAAGGAAATGAATATATGTAACCTAAATGGATACCACCAGTTTATTTTCTTTCAAGAACATGCACAGAGGTTGTAGCAACCACATATGTTCTTAGGAGACAGAAAAAATGAGAGGGAGGCATTCTAAGTACAAAAGTATATAAATATAATTGTTAAACTTCCCCCTTTTACTCTACTTTGCTTCAATTTCATCAAACATCTCTATAATTAGTTTATAACCTATCGTTTAGGGAGGTAAAAAGTACAAGAAGCATTGATAACTTAAAGTATACATGCAAAAAATTTTAAAATATAATATATAAAGATCTTCATCAATTGTTTTGAAGTTAATTTACGTGCACTTATGAGGAAACCCTGTCATAATTCTATGCAATATATGACACTTTGACAAGAACCAAAAATTCCAGTAGAAGTTTTTAAATTCCAATTAAACATGAAAAGAATACAAGTGTAAAAAAATATTTAAATACTTAACATCATCAACACTATTATTTCTATTTTGAAAATGTTTACTACCAAAGCAACAGATATATAGAATTAGAATAACAGAACACATAGTCTAAATAATGATAAGTTATAATATATGTAACTAATGAAATTCAGAAAACACATATGAATATAATTAGACTAAAAGTCTTATTATAAAGGCAACAATATTGAAAGGAGTAATATAAGAAGTATGTTAATGATGAATTACAAGTAGAAAGAAAGACAGAGAGACTTGAGAACTTAACACTTCCATAAAATGAACTAAGTAATTAATTGATTAGTCCAATAACTCATATAAAAGATAAAATATGGAAATATGGAAAAGAAATAAGAATAGATAGATAAATAAATTTGCATGAATCAATGATCCCAAAACAGTAAACAAAGGGGTTGCATGGTAGATACCTTTATCAAAGAAGAAGAAAGGCTTAAAGGATTGTCAAAGGAGCAAGGAAGAAAAAGGGATTAGGGATTGCAAAGAAAGAGTAGTCTTTGGCAAATATGAACCATATGACAAGCCAAATAATTAACATCAAGTTATAGGCCTGAAAAATATTCCATTAACTTTTAAACCCAAGTTTCCATATAAGATGCACATTTGGCAAGGGGAACATAGAAAAAATTAAAAAATGTCAAATAGGACTTTTATAATGGGGAGATGGTAGAGATATTAACATGGATTTTAAATTAAATGTTTGCAAAATATTAGAGTTCTTTTTGAACAGTCTAAAACATTTGGGTTCAAGTTGAATTAGGCAAATAGTGCATTTTGAACATTAAAATTTTCATCATAATACAATTTGAACTCCAATGGTCCAAAGCATTTAACGTTTCAAATATATAGAAAATAGACCCTAAATAGCAGGATTAGCATTCTGTTAGTTAAATTTCATATCTACGTTAAATGGAATTATTTATTTTGTATAATCTGATAGTGGGTCCCACTATCACATATATGCCATATGGCATAATAGGACCATTATCAAATATTAATTATTATTTATTGTTAATTATTTATTTTCCTAATCAATATACCATAATTCTTGAAATTAGGGATTTGACAAAATCTTTATTTGAAGCAGCGGTGACCCTTCTTATTTGCACTCTCATTTATATATGCTCTACTTTTTCTCCTACCCTTGCTTCCTCTTAACTTCTCTTTGGTACACCTTGCAACTATTCTAACTCATCTCTCTCACATCTCAAACCAATTTGAACAGGTTTACTCTCTTATAAAAATTGTTGCTCATTTTCTAAGGAGCATGAGAACAATTAAAATAGGTGGATAAGAAACATTAATAGTGGTGGGTGGTGTTTTTAGTCTTTCTCTTTTTCTGCTTTTTATAGTCTTTTTTTGTTATGTCTAATGTATGTGGTCCATGGTCTATACTGTGGTCCCTCTGTCTATCTTATATGTGGTTCCTCTATCTATCTATTTGCTTTATATGGTCCTTATGTATGATTTCTTAAAGAAAAAAGATATGAGTATATTAGGTGAATAAATACTATCAGGGCTTACAACTTGCAGAAGTAAAGCCTTCCTTTTGGAATTTATAGGGTAGTCAAGTCACTATGCTTGCAACCTGCTAACAAGATAAATGATCTTGCTTCTAATGAACTATTCTTAACCTTGTCATATTGGTTATATTTCAATTAGAATCAACATTGAAAAAATAATTTTGAAAACATAGAGCATTTTGTTTATTCCATTTTAAATAAGTATTTATTTGGTTATACGCTCCAATTTACTGTTGCAAACATTACTAAAAACCAATAAATAAAGTCCAAACTGATGAAGAATAAGGTACCTAATGGTTTGATCTTAATAGGTATGCTTAGCATCACTTCTATAGTTTGTGGGATGGACATAAGTTAAAATTTACATATAACTAAATCATGAAAAAAATTCCATTTGTGGGGTAGAATTCTAAAACATATAGTTTCCAATACCATTGATGTATGAACAATTTTTCTCTTTGTTTTCTTTATTTTGTAAATTGCATTTGTATTATACAATTTGAATTTGCATCCAAAAGTATGGCCATGTTCTATCTTATGTTATTGAACAATGACGTAGAATTCACATAAATTTAATATTTGAAAACCATTGGGCTTGATATGTATTTTTTAGTATTTTATAAAATAACCGTCACTTTCCCTTCCTTAGGAATATATAACGACCCAATTTGGTTGTAGAAGGTCATTTTATGGAGGAAAGTTCCTAGTAGAACTTAGGTTGAAATATTTTTATGGGAAAACAAGTATTTTTAAAAAACTTTGACCTTGATTATAATAGCTATAGGCAACTATGTGACATTGAAAAGATATTTAGGATACCTTAAAGTTCAATGACATATTACAATGTACCTGATTTTAAATTTAGTGAGACACTAAAACTTATTGAATCAAACCAAATTTGTCTTATGTTCATATACAAAAATTCATAAAACAATTAATATTTATGTAAACCAGTTTTAAGACACCTTAATCCTTGCTCTAAAGATATTACCTATATTAAAAGGAGAGGATAAAGAAAGTGAAGGTAAAGAGGGAAGTTGTGGTGTTAGGGTGGATAATGATGATGATGAACATATCAATGAAGAAATTAATGTAGAAGATGGTGAAGAGATTGGTAAGGCTGATGAACATATTGATGAAGAAGCTAGTAACGAAGTTAGTGATGCTAATTAAAATATTAATGAAGTTAATGAAGAAGTTAGTGAAGAAGTTGATCAAGACCTAGATGATGATGATGATGATAGTGACTAGACTTATGGGTATGTGCCAGTTGATATCCTTAATGACCATCATCCAATTAAAATTGATTCAACTGATTATGGTAGTTTTATTGGAATGATGACTATCTAAGTAAAGAAGAACCTAGTGAACCATTGAGAAAACTAAATACTAGGCATAATCCAATTAATGTGGCACCACATTGGAGATTGGGGATGGAGGTTGGAAATGAAAATGAAAATGAATTTAAAGATTTTATTGTAGATTATATAGTACGAATAAGATAAAATTTCAAGTTGAAAAAGATTAAAAGCTATAGGATCAAATTTAGGTGTATTAAGGGATATCCATAGGAATTATATGTTGGTTATGACAAGAGGGAATTTCAAAGTGAAGACATACAAATTTGATCATAGTTGTTTTACTATAATCAATCCTAAATTTGCTTTAGCTAAATTCCTTATGAAATGTTTGAGGGACAAAATTCTTAAGAAGCATAATATCTTGATGGCAAACATGATTACAAGGTATAGAGAGAAACTTTATATATCTTTTAACTAAATTATGTGTAAAGTAATAAAGATGAGACTTAGAAAAGAGAGGGTAACTAATTTTGTTACATGAATATGCCAAGTTACAAGGATATGTACATAAATTGAAGATTAGTAATCATGGTTCAACAATGATGTAAGGCCCTAACATATACCCTAGAAGTATTATAGCATGTCTAAGGTGTAATAAGAAGCAAACATGATGAATTAAGTGCATCTAAGTATAGTAAGAGACATAATGGTACTTAATGTAAAAAAAAGGGGTACATGGGTAAATTGTTCCTTTCGACATGGATATACATACTTAGACATGAAATATGGATCAGAATTTTTGATATTTTTTCTTGGATTTATGAACGTGATGTGAGGGGAATTGGTAGAAAAGTATCTTATTTTCTTATGGAATGTTTTTGGTTAAATTGGATGTGTTTTTGTGTTGCTCTTGCATGATAAGACTGAAGTTAGTTGATTTAGGATGTGTACCTCGCTAGACGAATAGGTTCCACTGAACAGACTTCTGTAATTTGGCCATATCTTGGAATGTAAACCTCCAGATAATTCTAATTGGATATTAAACTAGATACATAGATCTAAAAGATTAATGAAGGAACTGAAATTTGATTCTTCCTATAAGATTTTTAAATTCTAGTTTGAAGTTAAGATCTAGTTGTTGTCCTTGTTTTCGAACAACCTGTAGTTTTTTAGGTATAACTCCCAATATGATTAACCAAATTGCACGAAATTTATGCCATTACAAAATTAAGACATATGGGAATGAAATTAATTGATAAGATCATAGGCCAATGTGGAAATTAAAGGAAGAAGAAGGATCAATATGTAATTTTTCTAAAGTTAACACATGGACCAATCGGAGGAAGGCATGTGTGACCAATAAGATTAAAGCTTGTGAGTGTTCAATAAAATTGTCACACATGATCCAATAGAATTTTAACACTTAATCCAATAGAATTGTAACACGTGGTCCAATAGGATTGTAGCATATGGTCCAACAGGATTGTAACATATTGTCCAATAGGATTGAAACATGTGTCTAAGAATAGAAAATTCATGGAAAGGCATATAGAGAGGGGAGATGGATGGCACTTGGGGGTTTTAACTTCAATTTTTCTCCTCTCCATTTCACCAGCTTCATCCGATCATTTTTTATTTGGTGAGTCAAGAAAAACCGAAGATAAGGGGAAGGAAAGGCATTAGAAGAACTACTTTGCCAATTTTAAGGTTTGGGACTACACTTAGTCTAATTTCTTTTTGTTTGTTTGTTTGAATGGATGAAAATATTCATTTAGATGTGGAATAGTTTCTGGGATGATTCTTTGATGTTATTTTGGTGTTATCTTATATAGAATTGGTTGAATATGACAAGAGAATATCTTGTCGTGGAATTCTGTCTATGGTTTCTTGAACTAGTCACATGTTTGGGTCAAAACTCAGCCTAAAGACCTCTTAATTGGATTATTTTAGTTGAATATGAAAAATAAGACATAGAAATATAAATCTATAGTAGAAACTTTGACTTGATTCTGGCTTTATGATATTGAAAATTGAGATTGAAAATGGTGACCTAATGTTGCCCCTGTTTTGGAGCAGCTTGTAATATTTTGTCTATATCTCATTATTGGGAAGTCCAAATGACCTGATTGTTAGTGATATGGAAACTATAGACATAGAAAACATATTTATGGAAGAATTAAAAACCTAATTCAAAATTTTTCTACATGAATATTAAGGAATAAGTGGTCCGACATGTGATTTGCTTTTGGACTAACTGTTTACCTATTTTTAGACCATCATGGGCTTAGCCCAAATTACATTATCTTGAGTTTGTTGCCATTTTTTATTTTTACTAAATATTACCCAACCCTTTTTGAATGTGTATGAAGTTTTTAAAACACCTACAAATAAATTAAATAGGACTTACCATATGAGAATTCAGTGATTGAACATTGGAATTTAAGATTGAGCATAATGCATTCCAAAGAAAACTTACATATACATAAACGATTTGCATGCATATTTATTTCTCATAAGTGTATAATATGATTGTACAAGTGTGATTTTGACACCCTTCTAATGGTAGTAAGTTATGACTTGCATGTATGAACACCAATACAGATTTTATGACTTCAAATGTATATCATATGACTTGTCAATATATGAATTGTGAAATTGGAAAATAGTTAAAGGAAATGTTATAATGCCTCCTCTATTGTCTTGGTGGTGAATAGATAGGCATACCTAAGGGATACAGTGCAGCTACTACAATTTGACACCAATGATGTCTTCATTTGAGACTATAATGTCTCCATAATATGATGTCTTTGGGTATCCATAGTTTGATACTTTCAGGGATCCACAATTTGATGGCTTTGGATATCTACAGCACCCATTATCCATACCCATAGAAAATGTGCAAACTTAACATAGAAAGGAAACTTAATAGTCATACATAAGAAATACAGTATAACAACCTAAATAATTGGTATTGATGAGCATTTATATTGATTGTAATGATGAATTGTAATAATGTGTAATTGTATTGATAATTTGTATCAATGAGGGTTGAATATCAATATTTGACTTATAAATGTGCATTTTTGGCATATGGATAATATGTTGAAGCATATTTGCATTATAAACTCTACTTAAGTATGTCATCATTGTTTACATGAGCATTGAATATCAATGTTTGATTCATGAATGTGAATTTATGGTACGTGAGTTATGATATTTCTGAATGTATGTGCTTGGTGGATGACTGCAATGAATAGTCATCTAAACTAAGTGTTTTCCCTACTAAGGTTTAAAGCTTGGCATAGGTGTTAATCTGTGTAGGTCCAAGTTATAAGAGTGAGGTATAGAGAACATCTATAGGGACCAAGGCCAGAAAATAGGAGAAAAAGTACTTTTGGAATGTGCTTTTAGCTAAAGATGATTGTACATTACTGAAGAAAGGAAATTGTATGTTTTTTTTGGATTACCCTGTAAATGTAAGGATGTATTACTACTTTTAAATGATAATGTCAAGCAATGTTAAGTTTTGTAATGTGTATATGTATTACATTAAATAGAATTGTATACTTTGAATACATGTATAGGAATTTGGTTACTATGTATGTGGATAGTTGTAGGTTCTATATAGGGGGCGTTACAAATGCAGTTACAGCTTGCAAGGAAAGAAGATTCTTCTTTATGATAGGTATACAAAATACTATGTATATAAGAAAATAATTATAGTAATGTTATATATTTTATTCATATTTCTTTATCTATTTTTGGTGCCATAAAAAAGAAGGATGGAAGCATTTAAGGCCAATATTTGGTATTGATGGCTTCTTTTCAAAAATAGATGCCAGTTATTGAGTGCAGTAGAGTGGGATGGTGATAAAGGGATGTATCCATTAGCTTAGGCTGTTGTAAAGGTAGAAAGCACTAATTTATAAAGATTGTTTATGAATCTAATGGCTTAATTCTTGGAATTGGATAGTGGTGAAAGACCTACAATCATATATGATAATGCAAAAGTTATCTTATTCTTCAAATATTTATAATTAATTAAATACATCTTTTTATATTAACTAAAATTTTCTATTTTTTAGGGATTGATCAGAGTTGTAAAAGAGAAATTACCAAATTCCACTCATCGAATTAGTGCTAGACATATATACAACAATTGGCATATAAATTGGACAGGAAAGGATTTATGAAAGTAATTTTGGAATTATGCATGATTAGTATATATGGAAGATTTCAACAAGCAACTAAAAATATTGGACAAATTAAAACCTAGATATGCTTCAACATTACTTAAATATCCTATGGAGAATTGGGCAAGATGCTACCTATTTTTTAAATCAAAATGTCTGTTTATCAACAGCAATATAAATGAAACCTTCGAAAGGCAAATCTTACCAATAAGACATAGGCCAATTATTGGCAAACTTGAAATAATGAAAAACATGGAAAAGAAGAGATATACGGATAGAAGAGAATTTATACATGCTTGGACCATTATAAAGAAATTGGAGAAGAATAAAAATGGTATAATGCAATGGAGAATACTTTGGAATGAAGATAAGGCATATGAACTGTCAAAAGGTGATGGAAAACATACTGTAAGGATTTTTAAATACCAATCATGTATTTATTAGGCATGGGATCAATATGAATAACAATGTTTTAAAAATTGACCGGTTTGACCAATTTAACAGTGAACAATTTAAATCGGCCAACATTCAATTTAGTGTGTAATTTTTCAGTTTGATTTGGTTTAATAATTTTAGTTGTTAAAATCAATTAGTTTATTAACTAATCGGTCAAATTTCTTAAACTAATCAGTTTTGATAAACTAAAATAAACCAATTAATTTTCATTTAAAAATTTTATTTTCAATTAAACTTTAAATTTTTTGATAAGTGAGGACAATCTTTTCAATCAATTTTCAAATTCTTCGATTTTCAATCTTTAATTGGTGTTATGATGGTCTAATACCAGTTAAACCTTTTAACCTTAAACATCTTATCTTATCAATTAACTTCTAGCTCGATTTTGAAAACATTGATGAATACCATTGAAAACATATGATAAGTGATATTCACCATTCCAAGAAAGGTTTGGGATATTCGTAGATAGTTACTACAAGAAGGCCCAAATTCTTAGTTTGTATGAACATGTCTTCAACCTATTAGGGTGTAATTTTTTGGCCTAAAATGGATGCAGAGGTGATACACCCACTACCTAAAAGAGTTATACGAAGGAGGTTAGAAAAACAACTATAAGTAAAAGATAATATCAGCCTAAATTATTGAAAATTACCAACATTCCATCTTAGAAAGGATAGTTATAAAAATATAAGAAATGTTGCAATTCTAGCCATAATAGTGGAAAATGTAAGAAGGAAGGTTCAACATTACGATATGTAATAGTCATGTGTGAAGTCGTAAGTGACAACTAATGGTATTAAATCATTAGGGATAACGTAATATAAGTTAAATAATCCGATCTTATGTGATTATTACTTAGATTGGTCTATTTTTTTCAATGATATTGTGGCTATCTAGTTAAACTTAGAAAGTTATTTTCAGGTAATCCGATAGTTAAGGTTAACTAGCGAGCTACAACCTAAGGAAAAATCGAAATTAATAGAGTTTGTTGTTAATTCATGATCAATAGTCTAAAGGGAGGTGTGAAGATGATAATCAATGATATATGTGAAATTATGCTTAGGTCGAGATTAAACCAAAGAACCGAATTTTTTAAAACCACTCATCAACTTTATCACTTTGTTGTTGTTTAGATTAAGTTGCTTTCACATATTCAATTTTACGTTTTTTTCTAATTGGTATCAAGCCAAACCCCCTGTTTTACATATACGTAGAATTTAAGAAGTAATTGGATTTAATCTTTGTGGGATCGACCTAGACTTACTACTAGCTATAATTTTAGGTCTAGTTTATTTTGTGTAGTGTTACGACGCGCTACCAATCACTTTAGTAGCCCTCTCAATAAATTTCTCAGTTTATCACTTTAGAATAATCACATCTTCCAACCTAAAAAAATAATTAATAGGCTAAATATTACATATATCGACATTTTTGTGTTATTAAAAATAGAAACTTACTGGATGTTTTAGGCATCCATAAAATCTCCTCCTTGGATTATAATCACTTTATAAACTTCTTAGTAGGGCTTTAAACCCACAATAACATACTACATTACCATCACTTGGATTTCATATTGTATTAGTAGAAGACTAAGGGTCCATGGCTTTTGGAGGTCACTACAATTATCAAAATATAATTAATAATTCTCAACTTCACATATAAACTAGCAAAGGACAACAATATAACAATAATAAAATTAGCTAATGAGTAGGTGAATCTTAGTAAAAAATAATGAA
Source organism: Erythroxylum hondense (assembly GCA_029829435.1). NCBI lineage: Eukaryota > Viridiplantae > Streptophyta > Magnoliopsida > Malpighiales > Erythroxylaceae > Erythroxylum > Erythroxylum hondense. The sequence goes on along the minus strand of JANKYF010184979.1, from coordinate 3,072 downwards.
GTAGAGGTTGGCCTTATAAATAATCTTGTAAAACCATGAACTTTCCCTTCCATCGATCGATTTAGTATATTTTATTCTGGATGAATAGTATTTTTAGATGAATAGTGAACCCCAGTAAACAGTATTTCCACTTGAATAAGGATTTTGAGAACCCATCCCCCAAAAAATGAAAAAATTGAAAATAACCATAATAGATATTAGAGTCAAATGACATTGAAACAGATTGAAAACAAGTCCAATTGAATGAATTTCGGGAATTTCATAAGTTTAGGACAAAATGTCCTTTTTGAAAAATAATGGGTGTTGATGATTTTAAACCCATTCAAAATTTTTAAGGCACCTAATTACTAGGTATTGATCCTAATTAAAGTATCCTATGGTCGATTTAATGGTGAGATGGCTATGGAATAATTTTAGGATTTAATCTGGAATATATGCTAAGTTCAATAAGTGCTAGTTTTGGCTTGATAAAGTCGCTTTCTTAGGTCATGTCATATAAGCTGAAGGGCTTAGTATAGACCTCTAGAAGATTGAAGCTATTACTAATTGGAGACCTCTTAATGATGTAACAGAAGTCAACAGTTTCCTTAGATTGGCAGTGTAGCATCCCGTCACTGATGGGAAGGGTATATTGGTAATTTGGAATGGGTTAGTCTTGTGCATTCATATTTTTGGCATGCACATTCATTATTTAGCCTCTATATTTATGGATAAATGATCATTGTCACACAAGCATATGAGTGTACATGCATGTATGACATATTCCTGGCATATTTGTGTATATTGGAAATTCTGTGATAAATGTGTAGATTGTGTTTTGAATATTGAATTGGAGTGGAAAGTGTGATATAGGGGATTGAATCATTAAATTCGAGTGAAATTTGTGTAGGTTATGTTTATGGGGATTTTTAGGAATTTTTCAGGAATTTTTGGAGTAATAGGTCCGGACTGGAAAAATGACTAAATGGCTGATTAATTGGATTTCCAGTTCTGAAAATATCTAGCCAATGGCACGGGAAAATTTGAGTCGTGATTTGGGGATTTATTGCTTAGAGCCATCGGAAATGGGGAGAAATTAGAATAAGGTTGGATTTAGGCTTTATGGAGTGGACAAGTGGCAAGTGACCTAAGTCACTTGCCAAACATGCCTTAAGTCCTTATTTGTTTTGATTAAAACCCTTGTTTCCTTTGATTGTCTTCCACAATGCTCCTTCCCCTTTTGATTGAAAATTGTTCTCTTCTTTAGCTCCTTTCTTCTTCTTCTTCGTGGATTTCTTCCTTCCTTGTGGTATATCCCTCCTTGCTATTTGCTTGCTTGCTTGCTTCTTCCTTCACCTACAAACTATCCTTAAGCCTTGTGATGGTTAAGATGATGATGGGTGTGAAAATGGGAGATGACCGTGGGTATGTTTGAGTTAGAAGGTTGGAGTATTTTGAAGAATTCCAAGTTTGATCAAGTTCTTGCTTTTTATGTTCTAGGTAGCTGGTTTTGATGATTAATTAGAGTATAATGATGGTTGAGATATGTATATGCTTCGGATGATGTAAATTGATGCTTATATCTTGTGTTATATGTATGTGATGAGTGAAAAGTGATTATTGATGGAATTGAAGTCTAGGAATGAGTTGTTTTGGTGTATTAAGTAGTTTGGAAGTGTTTTGATTGAGGATTGACGGATTAAAATTTGACAGAAGGAGAAAATATTTGGATTTCGGGAGTTTCTGGGATCACAAGTCGCGACGTGCTCATCGCACGTTGCGGCGCGCGAATTTCGCCACGCTGCAGCGAGTGCGAGGACGCACGCCGCGGCGAGCGTAAGCAGGCACGCCGCAGTGCGCGCCAGCGCATACGCCGCAACGTATGCAAGGGCTCTCTCCGCGGCGAGCGATCTTGTGCCGCGACGAGGACTTCTTCTTTTTGGGAGTGTTTTGGTTCTTTGATTATAAGTTTTGAGATGTAAGTCCAATTGAGTTGGTTTTTGAATTATTGCAAATTAGAGACAGAGAACTACGAATTTATAGGAATGGAAGTTATGAATCAATCTCGAAAGTTCTCGAATTTGGATGGCAATTGAGTAGTAAATATAATTTCGATATAAAGATAGTCCTCATGTCTTGGAGTTTAAATTTTGGAGTTCTGAACATAGTTAAATGAGTTATGGTGTCTATAAATTTCTATCTTTTAGAGAAAAAGAGTTGTGATGGAAAGATTTTGGATTAGTGTCGGGAATGTAGTGAACATGCATTGTACGCATTTTTAATCGCTGCATGTGCATTATTGACTATTGTGATTGTGCACTTGGTAATGGATTTATATTCTGATTGTTTTAGAGGCTCAATTGGAGCGTCGATTTACCGACGTGGCTGAGACTTCCCGGCATTAGCTCGGAAGTAAATTTGTGAGTAACCTAGTTAGTTTATCAATCTTTATGTGTTTAAAATTATGCACTTATAACCATGCGGAGATTAATGGAGGGATTATGTGTGTTTGCTTATGATTGGTTCCGGACCATAGGTGTCCGAAGTATTGGAAATGTCGATATCGAAGTGCTATATGTTGTAAATTTGTGATTGCTTGTTTTTTTTTGGATGTGGTATGCAAATTCATTGGGCTATGTGGTATTATTTTGTGATGCAACTACTATGAATTGAGACATGTGCATTTCATGCATAAAAGTATGATCAGATAATGATAGCTGTGAGCGGAGTAACCACTGAGAGCTTTAAGCTCAACGTATCAAGGCTTCGAGCCCACTGTATTTCAAAGCCACAGGCTCACCGTTCAATGCGCCCATTTTGGGACAGTTCAATGCGCCCATTTTGGGACAGTTCAGGCGCACGGTCACAACACCGTAATAAAATAGGAAAGTGTCACATATGCATTGCATATACATTTGATTGAATATGGGATTGAGTGAAAAGTGAAGCGCCTTATATGTGGGATGTGTTAATACATGCGGTATTTATGGATGTGATATTGTATGATTATCTGTGTATTGTTTGTATATGCATGAGTTGAGTGAACCATCGATGATGGTTTCTCACTGAGTTCGCAAACTCACCCAACATTGC
>JANKYF010184908.1:0-13296 GCA_029829435.1 Erythroxylum hondense | reverse complement strand
CTCGAATCTCAGACCATAAAACACATGATCGAAGATGACTGCGCCGACAACGGAATCCCTCTTCCCAATGTCACCAGAAAGATTATTCTCAGGAGTTCCGACGGCGAGACCTTCGAGGTCGACGAGGCGGTTGCGCTCGAATCTCAGACCATAAAACACATGATCGAAGATGACTGCGCCGACAACGGAATCCCTCTTCCCAATGTCACCAGCAAGATCCTCTCCAAGGTCATCGAGTACTGTAAGAAGCACGTCGAGACTCCCAAGTCCGACGATCGTATGTCCTCGGTCGACGGTGACTTCAAGGCTTGGGACGCCGAGTTCGTCAAAGTTGACCAGGCCACGCTCTTCGATCTCATCCTGGTACGATTTCTGTTTTTTTCCCCCCTTTTATTACCCGTCGGTTCCTTAGTTTCTAATTCCAAATTTCGTTGATTTAGGGAATTGTGTTTGAGGATTTGGGATTTTGCGTTTTATTTGATCTGATTATTATCGGGTTGGGGTTGGTTTGATTAGCGATTGATGTTGTGATTGTATTGGTTGTGAGAAGGCTATTGTTTGGGGTTTTGATACAAGTCATTCAGATTTTTCTGAGTGCAAGATGAACTTGTTCAGTTAGTTAATACGAGCCCTGTGCAATTTGTTGAACTGAGAAGTTTGAATCTTTGTGGAATCACAGAAGTCCAATTTAGCCCATTATTACATAATTTAGTTGTTGCAATAAAACGGTTGAATTGGCAGTTAGTTTTTGATTTCTCGTTGATTTTAGGAGTTATATATTGAATGCAAATTTCAGTATTCGTTAATCAACTCGCTTCTTTGATCAGTCTAGGTATGGTTTAATTTGGAAGTGATCTTTGTTATCTTGTTCAACTTTAAGACGATTATATGAAATGCTTCTTTGTGAAAAGGATTTGAGTTGATACGTACCTTGTTCTGTTGCTACAAATTGATGAAATGAAAAGGTGAGGTACACACTGCAGATTAGTACTAATGTGAATTTCTATGAATGGTGGGCTTTGGAAGAAGGTCTGAAGAAACACCATAACTCGTCTGAGAATTTTCAACATTTGCATTTGAGGATGCCTGGAAATCTTCTTAGACTCTCTCCCTCTTAAATTTCTAACTTCCAAGAGTGGGTCAGATTTAGAACTCCGATATCTTTCAATTAAGCTTCTGAAGTTTGCAGCAATCCTGATTACTGATAGTGATGCCTATTGGTGGAGGATTATACAGTAAGGGATTTCCATGCTTAAGAAGATCTATCCATCAGTGATGTCTCAGTTGTGGCATTCCACAATTGGGGCCTGCTTACAGCCGCTGAAACTCGGAATCAGAAGTACTCTCAGTTGCAAGAGCTTGACACAGCAAATGTTAAGATCCATTCTATTTTGTTATTTAAGTTCCCAACTTCCCCACCCGCCTCTCCTTTCCTCTTTGTGTGTTAATTTGGGTGAATGCAATAATATAGCTAATGCTTGAACTTGTTTCAGTTCTTGTTTTTCTTCCATTTATCTGTTTTACTTGCCCTTTACAATCAGACATGTGATACTGATTTTCACCTTCCCTTCCCATTCAGGCCGCCAACTATCTGAACATAAAGAATTTGCTGGATCTCACTTGTCAGACAGTAGCAGACATGATCAAGGGCAAAACTCCAGAAGAGATCCGCAAGACATTCAACATCAAGAATGACTTCACACCAGAGGAAGAGGAGGAGGTTCGCAGAGAGAACCAATGGGCCTTTGAGTAAAATTATAAGAAAGAAAGTTTATGATTTCTGGTTCCTTGATTTGCTTCTGTACTAGGGGGTTTCGGGTTAATGTTATGCAATCAATTGCAAAAACAGTGACATAGCTTCGCGTAATAAGGTATTAGACCGTATATAGTGTTGTACTTTAAACTACGCTATGGTATCGTCTGTGAGACACCGTTCTTGAGCATTTTGGAAATCCCTCTAGTTTTTAGATTTTCTGTTTCTGAAACTGATGGCCTTGGTAGCTCTCAATAGCACAAGATCAGTTCGTTTTACACTGGAAAGAAACCAAGTAAACTCGGGTTTTTTTTTTAATCAAAGGGGTCGTTCGGTTTTTTTTTTTTAATTTTTCTATTGAAGTTTTTAGTTTCGGTAGAGATAAATTAAGCTTAATTATAGAATTACACATGATCAGCTAACCCTCCCATCATTTCTCGTAACTATTTGTCTCTTCTTCCAAGTCTCATTGCTTGCAACAAATGGAATTCGAACTTTACAATTATCATTACTCCATGTAATCCACCCAAAAACCTCTCCCTCCATTAAACTCGTAGGAAAGCTTACCTGGTACCTCAATTTCAGACCAGTCCTCTTAAATCGTAGATCATCAGGAACCACCTTGACATGTAACGTACCAGATGACACCTCAACGGTTGGTAAGTACGTTGTTTCACCGTCTCCTCCAACGTTTGTTACAGTTCTTGTCACATTCCTACTAGGTTTTCTTCGGAGATTGGAAACAGATACAGAAGGGTAGTTGATGTTGGATATTAGATCATCACTAGATTTCTCGAGACGTGCAAAATCGTCAGGAAGAGTTTTCGATATGATTTGAATGGTCGATGTATCGTCAGGAAGAGTTCAAGTTGTGGTCTCATAAACAATCCCTGGTCGTAATGGCACTGTCGTACTCATCTCTCCTGCACCACAATCGTAAGGTGTGGCTACGGCTCCTGTTTCTGTTCTTATCCGATCCTTGACGTTGTTTGTCTGACCTAAAATCTTTTAAAGATTGGAACTCATTGTTAGATACTAAACCTGTTGTCATGATTGCTGATCTGATTGCAGAAGGCGTCCATGTTGGGTTCTGAGATTTTACTGCTGCCTCAATACCTGAGACATGTGGAGTTGCCATGGAAGTTCCTGACAAGACGTTGTACGATGGAAAGTCTCTGCCTTTTGGCGTTACTTTCATCACTACCTCTCCATGCTGCGAGTACGTTAACCCTTGGACCTGCAATGTCAGGCTGATTCGACAGAAAGTGTGAGTGTGTAAAGTTGCAGTTTCCTGAGAAATCCTGAAACTCGGTAGAGTCACTAATAACCTTGCCTTGAGGATGTTCCTGGAGAGGGTAGATGGACCTCGTGATGAGAAATATGCAACAGCAGGTGCTGGTTTATGTTTTTCCCTTAAGACAGTCGATAATATTGGTGCAACAGGATTCCTGTGAAAAAGGTTAAATCTCTCCTCAGGAATTTGTTAGATACCTCAGGAAAATTGAAACTGAGACCTACGAGAGCTTACTTGGTTGAATTTATGTAACTAAATATCTGTTCAGCATCCATGGAGCTGGCCAGAGTCATTGGAAACTCTAAAAAGTTATCTGCAACTCCCCTTCTGGTGTCATCAGCTAAAATTAGGCCAATCCCTCCAAGACCTTGTATGTCCTTTGCATTGTGCTCAGAAACGAATCATCATCATGGGGACAAACAACAATTTTCCCTTTGACTTTTCTCTGATCCAGAGCAGGTGGAGAGCAGTTACTGTAACAATACACATTATCCAAGAATCAATCTTAAATTTAAACTGATTTTCAGGTTTCGTACAGTATTGATATGGTTCCAAACTATCTTGTATCGTATCAGCCTCGTATACTGTGGTATAAATTATTTTATATTTTTTAAAAATTTATTGAAAACAATACTTGATATTAACGATTAAAAACACTATACTGTATTAATACTAAAATTTGTTCGAGTTTTGATTTGGATTGACAGGATTATATAAACATTGCATACCTTGCCTCCTCATCAGTAGCATTAGCATCCCTGGCAGAAACTGAATCTATTACTGGATTAGAAGGCATTTTCTGAATATCAGCAACATTTATGGCTTCTCCCTGAATCAAGTGTGGAAAAGATCAGTTCTTCCAATTCCGTTAACATTCTTACGGAAATAATCTTTGTAATATAGGAGTTTCAGGCCATTTGAAACCTGGTAAACTCTAATTTGTTTCTGTATTTCATAATTTAGCACTTGAACACTATATTTATAAATGTTTAGATTGAATCAAATTTAATTAAAGTTTAACTTAAAACTTAAAAAAAATTAATGTCGGTAAGAATCATTCCTCCCACAAATAGATCATTATCTAAAATTTGGGTATTAAAAAATTATTCAATTAATTATAATAATCAACCAATCATTAATTCATTATCATTCATTCCATCGTCATTGACTTATTTTCACCATTTCATCCCTGCACTGCACTTTTCCTATTTTCTTTCTTCTTTCATGTCGAGCTTTCGAAAGCCGGTGGGGAGGGAGAATGAACGATCGATTGCTAAAGATCTTGAATCGTCTTACCCAGGATTTCGAAGAGACTTTTGGAACACGAATCTGCATCACACCAGGCTGAGCTCAATTGGCCGGAAGGGACTAGAAGAGTCAGTGCGGGCCCTCCCCTCGGACAAGAAAGAATCATCATGCCTTTGGAAAGGAATTGAATCAGTTTAGCATATCACTGCTGAAAATAAGCTATGGCTCATTAACAATGAGAATTCAGCTAAATTTTGGAGAGACAGGTGGATACCCAACCTTCATATGTTGGAGAAGCTTACCAACAATACTTTGCTGCCTGACATACCTGATCTGTCTGTCAAAGACTATGTCATTGCTTCCAGTGAGTGGAACTAGAGAGTCTTACACTTTTTTCTACCTCACATTGCTTTCTCTTGCAGGGTTCAAAGCACCTGAGAACAATGATGAAGAGGATGAAATTCTTTGGAGCTTATGCAATACAAGGAAGTTGACTATAAAATCTGCCCCCTACAGGTCGAGCCTCCTTTTCAGTCGCCCTCTACAACTAAGTCAGTTGAACTCTTTCGGCTCCTAGACCAGCTTATGATCTTCCCAATGATCGGTAAGCTAGAGCCAAAGACGTCTTTTTCGATGAAAGAAGAAAGGAAATGCCGGTTAAGTTTAGAGAAGACAATTAGAGATTCAAAGCGCTAAAGCTTGATTCTTTTAGTCTAGTCATCTTTGATAGATTTGGTGGGAAGTTTGACGGGTTTAGGTTTTGTTGGGAAGGAAAAGAATAAGACCAAATCAAAAGTTAGGAGACCAGAGCGAACAAAGGGATTGTCTCTAGTGGAGCGACATAAGGAGCGCAACTTGACAAGCCCGAGTGGAGCGGATCCTTTCAGGCCGAAAGCCCTACCCTTTCAAAAAAAAGTGGGCGAGGTGCATGGCACCAAAAATCGAGCCACTTTTTCCTTTTTTGTGCCAGCCGAAAGCAAGAGAAGCGACCAGGAGACCTTTGATCCTAGGAAGGCTATTGGGTTGGAAGAGTAGGGAAAACTATGGATTGGAAGAGTAGGATCAGGGAGAGTCATCTAAAGAAGATCCCTATATCGGTATGTTCATTGTTGCTATGACTCATCAGGTACAAAAATGGGTCTCCAGTCTTACTATCTTTGATAGCAGAGAAACCCATCGAATATAAGAAAAAGATGAATAGGAATAGCTTTAGGGGAAGGAAAGAATATTCAACGGGTATAAGGAACCCCCGAGAATAGGAATACGACCAAGTCGAAACTCAACCCTTGGAGTCTAAAGGGGACCCTTATCGCCCGAGACTATTTGAAGGATAAGAGAGAGGTGGAAAAACATAGGATGTTTGGATTGCATACGGGATAGTAGATGGAAAGCAAAGGAATTTCATGGGGCCATTCTATTACACAATCACCTAGAAAGCAAAAAACAATCAGTCCTTGTTCTAAGAGTTCAAAAAAAAAAGTAAGAGGATATAAATTGGACAGTGTTCATGACTCAACTGAAAGGAACATCACCAAAAAGGGGAACAATTTCTCCCTAATCTGGAAAATCTCCATTTTTGAAATATTTGGCTTTAAGGATGTGATACCAAAGCCTATCACAGCCTTAGAGCATGCGCCAAACTAACTTCATGAACATAGCCTCATTTACCACCTCCGTTTTACTTAATCCCAGATCTCCTAAGTTTTTGGGTTTGCATAATGTGTCTTAGGGCAACAGATGGAGTTTCCTTTTCTTGCTCCCTCGTTGTCTAAGTGTGTGGACTATCTCCTGTATGGATTTAATGTTGTCGACACCTAACCTCCCAGTGATGAAGCTACTCTGGTTCTTGCTAAACAATCCATCCATCCATGGTTTGATCCGTTGGACCAGCACCTTAGAGATAACTTTCAGAGCTACAATACATAAAGCAATAGGCCTGAAATGTCTTACAGTCTCTGGCCTCTCCACCTTAGGAGCAAGGGAGAGAAGGGTTTAGGGAAATAGGAAACTGACCAGTTTCAAAAGCTTTTTTAACAAGGATTATTAAGTCTGATCCAACCACAACCCACTGTTTCTGATAGAATGCTAGAACATAGTAGGAAAGGATGTGACTAAGTCCACAACTTCAACGAACTTAACTCCCCCTTTAAAGGCCCAGTTTACAACCAACACTTCTTTGCTTCTATGGGTTCCTTAGGGCCCACTTCTGCACCATGCGTGCACGGTGGCGGGCTCGACACACGTTTGGTTAGAGAGAAATAACCCAGAGAAGCAACCAGTTGATTGAGTACACCAGCAGATCAATAGCCCGCATTAAAATCGTACATGTGGGTCTCCCCACATGCGGCTCACGCCATTCGAGGTGACCTGGCCCAACCCAGCATTGATTCGCAAATCCTGTAGTGAAATTGAGACTGCTCGACCTCGGAAGCTAATTCGCGTATAGGCAACACTAGCTGTCATACTGTTGACTGTATTTATTTATTGAATTGACTTTCTTACAGTTCTCTTTAAGGCTCGCTCCCTTCTTTTTCCAAGAATTCATGTGCTTCCCTTTAATTCATAGGGCCTTTATGAGTACAAAAGACACACAAAATACAAATATTTCTCTCTAAGTACCATTGCACTTTTTTTTTCTCTCAATATATCTTTCTCTCAAAGAGCTACGACTCTCAAAATACTTTCTTTTCAAATACTCACTTTTCACTTCTTTTTTTCATGCACACAACTATTTTTCTCATACATATAAATGATTACAAGAACACATATATATAAACATGCTAAACAACTTCAATTACACCGACTTTGACTAAGCAAAATTTCTTCTTGAATTTTAACCTTCCACGTGCAAGCTTCATCATTACTATTTCAATAACAATTTGGCCACTTTTTTGACACATATACTTAAAAACTTCACCCCACATATCTTACTTCTTTACCAAGTATGTTAACTCATCCTTATCCACAAGTTTCTTCCACAAGCTTCTAAATTCATCAATAGGTTTCCACATCATCACTAGATATTTTTCTCCAACCTAAACCTTATCTTTTGTCATAATTACATAATTATTTATAATGAAAGAGGGTTTGTGTTTTCTAACATTTCCCATGGCCATTCACAACTACAAAGTGTAGAGCTGTTAGTCCACTGAGATAATCTGCTTATGTAAACTATAATAACAATACCCCAATAATCATCTGAGCCTGACTACACTAGCAAAATGCAACCAAACATAATAAGAGTAGAACTCACATTGCATCTGAAAAGCAGAAGAGCCTGTACAATTTCCCAATGCCCATATTGACAAGCTTGCATCAGTGCAGTCTTTCATTCGAGTTCCAAATTGAAAATTGATATTAAGCAATAACATCAAAATCAAAGCAACACAAAAAGAGACAGAAAAGAATTGAACATGAAACAAAACTATCCAATTACAGCGCAATTCCTTCAAAAGATTAGTAATAGTCTCTAAGAATCACATAAAAGCATTATTTGGCCACAGTAATTCCTCGATTTCACGTCAGTTCCATTCTTAAGCAACAAGTCCGCAATTTATAGAAACATATCACAAATTTTACTAATAGTTTTAGTTTTCACTAAATTAAATTAACAAAAATAGAGAGAGAAACCTCACTGTAACCTTTAACGGTGGCGGTGAAATAGGAAGGGAGTTGTGGGTACCGAAGATGGAGTACTTAGCGAGACATGAATTGCATTCCAATAGCATCTCGACTGCCCAAAGCAATACCTCATATCTTTCAACGGAAAACAGAAACAATCAAGACTTAGGTGGAGGGGCCGTTTGATTTGGCGCTTTGCTAACTCCAGGGGTATAATAGCAAAATCCAACTCTCAAGTGAGACAAAAGTGCAAATTCCCAAAACTTGAGGGATTTTATCTTTTAATATGAAAAAGTTCAAGATAATCTTATTGTATTGGAAATGTGAAAATGAATTTAAAATCCTTATAATATAATGACTTATGTCATGTCATGATCATGACACAATTCATAGTATAGGCAAACAAATGTTAATCCAAAACATAATACATACAGAAGCATCAAAACTCAACATAATAGCGATGTGTTTGACTGACTTGCTAACACTTACTTGCATTATAGTTTAGAAATTATCACTCAATAGGGTGTCTTTCGTTCCACTTACAGGATACATCTGAGATTTGTTTCCCTAGATTAGTCACGTAACGTTTATGTGTTTTTTTTCGACATATATATAAAAAAAAACTCAGATATGAGAGCAAAAAGAGTTCAATTATTGTCAATCCATGTCCACTAAACTTTGGTTCTGTAAAAGACCAAAACAAATTAAGAGATACAGAACCACTCGCGGGTCGAACCAAGTCAATACCCGAACCACTAAACAAAGCCACCAGTGTCCAGTAGCTTCCCTTACTTGCCTCTCCTAACAGTCATATCCATGAGTGGTTCGTTCTTGACTCGATTTTGATGCGAGCTCTCTTCTTCCAATGTGTTCAGGAAAAAAGAAAAAACCATTTCAGCTTCTTCTAATAATGGCTTAACACCTTTCAGCTTATTCTAGCTGAAGAGCTGCTTTGATCCTCTGGATTGTGCAGGAGATGAGATTGTTCACGGTCTCCACCGAATCCGTCGTAATTTTCGCTGATGGAAGGCTATTCACCAGTATTTGGAATCCAACGGTTAGAAGAGAACCGGCTTTGATGGAAGTTCCGACGTCGTCCGGGAAGATCACAAATCCTGACGGCAAGAGAGCCACATAGTTGGAGTCCCCTCCATTCATAACTACATTCATTGATGCTGCATCAACTGGTGCATACACTATCAAAGAATTGGAGGCATCATTCCAGGTTTCTTGTAGTATCAACATGTTGTTCTGCTTTGCATTGCCATTAGTAGCAGCCTGTAAACATTCATTTGAAACAAATCAGTTGTAACACTTATCAGAAAAAGATCATCTGATGTAAATGTTAGTCTGCTTAGCCAATTACATTAGATCGTAGAAGGGAAACACGGTTTCCCTGTTCCTGACCCTTTGTAATATGTGCAAACTCCTGCATCAATCCACCATGAGACAAAATGTCCCAATCACTCCTCACACGTTCGTCTCTCAGGAAATCAAACAGTCTCTGCCTTGTTACGCCCAACCAAACCGAAGTTGCTGCACTCAACACGATCCCGGACGGCTCGCCAGGATCGTTCATACTCTTTCTCGTCAAAATTCTGATGTCTTCACTCCCATTCCCAACCAGAAGCTTGTCCCATCTACGAACAGATGAAGCACAAACCCCAGAACAGAAGTTATCCACCATCCGTTGAGCCAGCTTTAGCATGCTCTTCTTGCCATTCAAACTAAGTTCTGCAAAATGGTGCATTCACACATCAAAATTCAAATGCACAACATCTTTACAGACAAATTTACATGAAACAACAAGTGTCTTGTACTGATACCTGTCTGATCTTCACCAGAAACAGTGGGGGTTACAAGGATTGCTATGCTCTCACAATACCTCCGTAGAGTCGAAACCCATCTCGGTGCACCAAAACCCCACCCGGAACTAATTACCTGTCGATAGAGATTGTGCACCGCACTCTCATCATATTCACAATGTTCCATCCAAGTAACCTGCATCAAAGTATAAATTGACGTAACACGAAAAAGCATAGATTTTTTGAAGCTAACTGATGTTCCACAGAGGCTTGAAGAAAGTCGTTTGCAATGTAACGCAGACTTACTTGGGCAGTGAGGACTATAATAATAACAATGGGGACTGGAATAGAAACATCAAGTACATAGTTTATAAACCTAACTGTTGATAATTCCAAGGCCTTGCCTGGATAGGAACTTCATGGATGCACCAACTTCAAGATGAAGGAATCAATAATGATATTTTATAGGCACACAGATCGATAAGAAAATATTTAAAGTTCCACATGCAGGAAGCACATATAGAATCAGTAAAGGAAAAGAATAGCTTGGGACCAGATCGTCTCTCCCATTTATTTGCTATATGTTATATAAAATCTTGTCCTCGTATTTACTCGAACTTAAATAGCATAAGATTAGAATGGCACATAAGATATCATGTGATAGTTTAACAGCTTTTTGGAAGTGATGAGTCAAAATTAGTTTTAGAATCGAAGAATCTCATATAAGCTCCTGTACTACCAGCAAATGTTACACTGATAGCAGAAACAGGTTCCAGGAAGCACAAGTCAATGTTCGGTCAGAACTTATATCAATTACCAATGTTTTCAGTCTCAGCTTCTTTTCTTTTTCTTTTTTCATAAGAACAAACTCTTTGTTGCAAGGAAAAATTTAGCAGTATAGGTAAAAAATTCCCTTGGCTGTTACCTTCGAGCAACCATTAGCCATATCTTGGATTATGCAGCCGGAGGGAAGCCTCCGGCATGTTGTTAAAGCATGTCCATTGTCGCTTTCTTGATTTCCATCAATGGAAACATCAACCACAGCCCAAACACCTTCTGCGTGCCGCTTGCAGAACCGAAGGAATCTCACATGACGGACGGGGACAAAAGGCGAAACCACTTGGAACTCAGCTTGCATCTACAAACAAAGTCTTCGTTACTTTTCAGACTTTAACTATCAAGAAAAACAAATTGCAGATGAACGTACCAATTGCAGAAAACCATTTTTGGTTCCATCAAATCCTATTGATAATATATCAATGGTAGAGGCCTGAGCAATCAATCCAGGGAAAAATTCCACATATTGATTCTGTATACAGAGAAAGCTTGTATCAGATGCTAAGATTCATTGATAAAGAGCAGAGTTAGCAGGTGAATACTGAAGAAGCAAATAAACATACCGAATCCATTAATGCTTCAACAAGTGTGATGCTGTTGATGATAACTATTCCAGTCTCTCTTGAAGCCTCTGAGACAAAGCAACTTGGCTTCATTCCACGAGAAGGAAATGCCCTCATGTACTCCTCAAGGTTTAAGGTTTCTTTCCCTCCATCCAAGCTTTTAATCCAAAGAGGACTATCAATCTGTGACAACTTCACCAACTCCTCCATAGCTATCATTGCAAGATCTATAAAAAAAGATCTGTCAAAAGGTACTTCATTAATCATTAAACCATTCATTGGTTTCATAAAAGGCATTGCAGCTCCATCGTTGTAACCAAGTCCCGTTGGCAGTGTTGAGTCCATATTAGAGTTTGGACTAAAGGAAGGAATAGGACTCGGTGAGGACGAAAGTGGTCTGCCTACGAACTTACTGGCTAATGCACAGACACGATTTAACTCGTCTTTTAATCGAGCATTTTCAACCGTTAAATGTTGTTGTTCGTAAGACACTGGGCCAGGTACCACAGAACCACCACAGCTGTTGCAAATTGGGTCTGTCATGTTTTGTCTCAACATCTCATTCTCGGCTCGGAGCTTATCATTTTCTTGTCTGAGGATTAAGTTCTCATGTCGTTCCAGTTGGGTCTGAAATCCAAAGATGATGGACCTCAAATCCTTAAGTACTAGTAAAACAAAAAGCCGAAAGAAGTGAAAAGAACAAACAAAAAACCCATACTTCAGAGAAAAATTTAGCTAATGCATCACCTTCATTTGTGTTCGCCTGTTCTGGAACCAAAACTTAATCTGCTTGATTTCAAGTCCAAGCCTCCTGCTAAGCTCCGATCTTTGTTTCTCATCAGGATGAGGACAATCCTTGAAGAAACTGTTATCATAATAAAAAGAATCATCAATCCCAATCACTGGATATGGAAATGCATAGATCCTATAACTCAAAACGATAAAGAAAAACTATCATACGCTTCAAGCTCATGTATCTGACGTTGAGTGTGCCTATGGTACTTCTTCTTCCTACGACGTTGATCCTCTCCACCCTCTTGATCATCACCAGAAGCAACTTCAAAATTATCACTTCCAGACCTGCTCTCATAACCATCATCCTTAGTCCTCACACCTAAACTAGCCTCAAACGGGTCCCCGAGTAAAACCATATCATCTTGTCCGTCCATTTTGCTCTTCTTCTGCACCAAACATGTCAAAAAGTTTTCATCTTTGAGAAGAACAAGAAGCAAGGACCAATACCCAAATGAAAAATGAAAAAAGACCAGAAAATACAAAAAATATCAGTAGAAACTTATAAGATAGAGATCGTTAGAGATGAGGAAATACAACTGCGAGAGAGTGTGGGGACGATATGGGTATAGGTGAATGAAGAAGAGACGATGGTTGATGGTGAGCAATGACACCACTAGGCATGGTATTGCTACTGGGCAAGTGACAGTATCAGCAACAATACTACTACAATCAGATGCTCCAAACTCATAAAGCTTCTCTTATTTTATTCACACAATGACCATGCCGGTATCTCCCTAGTTCTTGTTATTCCGGGTTCATATGAACTGTCTTTAAAAGGGTATGAAAATTTTGATGCTTGGTGCACTGGGTTTGACCATGGAGTCTCACTTCCACATTGAAGAAGATAGACTACTTCCACAAGAGCATCCTAACTAAGTCGTCAGAGAGAGATAGAGAGAAAGAAAGCTGTTCCTTTGTCAACGCTTCTTGCATGACTCGTCAGTCGTCACTATTTGTCTTACTTGTTTATAAAGAAATATTCCAGACAATGAGGAAGAGGCCAAAAAAAAAAAAAAAAAACAAGGAACGTAAAAGGAAATTCAGGGAAACTCCACTGAAGGTTTGACAAACAAGCTAAAACCCTAATTGCCCATCGGCTTATATCACCTTGACCGATTGGTTGTCGGTATTGAAAAGAGGTAAAGACTGGAGAACCAGGCAAAAGAGAAGAAAAGGTCAAGCTTTATCCCTCTCACGCTCACACAACAAACCGAGACTTTTGAAAAAAGAAAGCTACAATAATACCCAAACCCAAGACTCAATGACGTCTCCATCTACTCACGGAAGCCAAACCCCAGTCCGGGAAGCGGGCAAAACGAAAAGAGTAAACCATAGATTTATGAACTCCACTCCGTTCCTAATAACAACGTCCATAAATAA
>JANKYF010184902.1:0-13297 GCA_029829435.1 Erythroxylum hondense | reverse complement strand
CCCAAACATACTTACTACTTCAAGACTCAACAAAATATATCTATATATATATGTACACATAATTAAAACAATTAAGGAAAAATAAAAAGCAATTAAAGTAGACAAATAAATAAATAAAAATTTTCGGGACCCAACAATTAGCTCAATGGTGAGAGGCGTGCTTGCAAAAGCAACAAAACCTTGAGGTCATGGGTTCGAATCGTGCCCATGACCAAAGAGGACAATACTGGATAATGAGGTACGCTAGGCCAATGCCTAGGTGCCTGGGTCGCGTGCTCACTTGGGGTATGCGGGGCCCGTTTGCCTCGGTACGCAAAACACGGACCCAACAGTGAGGGACTGATTCAGCAGCTTCCCTGATGTGAGTGTGAGGCGAGGATGGGCTTGGGTCCATAACATTAGCCCCACCATCGAAGGAAACCTTGCCCTTAAGGTTAACGATGTCCATAGGTGGATCAAGCAACGACAATGGGATATTCCGTGTCATAGGATCACCCATAAATTTCTTCAAGACGGAAAGGATGAAGTCGAGAAGAGGATGGCAGGTCCAACTTATAGGCAACAGTCCCAATTTTCTTAAGCACGCAAAAAGGTCCGAAGTACCTCTGCCCCAACTTTTGATTACGATGTAGGCGAAGCGAAACCTGGCAATACGGCAGTAATTTAACAAAAACCCAATCACCAACCTGAAACGAAACATCGCGTCGATGTTTTTCTGCTTGGTTCTTCATCCAAACTTGGACCTTGAGCAAATTATCCTTTATTTGTTGCAGGAGGAGATCATGGTTTGCCAATTCAGTGTCAATTTTAGACAGCTTAGCAGTGCCTGGTACCTAGTGGATAAGAGTCGGTAGGTCGCGACCATACAAAGCACGAAAAGGAGTCATATCGGCAGACATATGATGGGCGGTGTTGTATCAATATTCGGCCCAAGGAAACAACTTAACCCAAGTGTGTGGCGAATCCGATGCATAATAGCGCAAATACATTTTGAGGACTTTGTTGACAACCTCGCTTTGGCCATCGGTCTCAGGATGATAAGCCGAGCTAAGAGCATGAGTAGTTCCTTGCAAACGATTTAGCTCCTCCCAAAAAAAACTAAGAAATAACGGATCACGATCGCTTATTATCTTAAAAGGAATTCCATGAAGTTTGACAATACCATGCAAGAACACATCCACAAGTTTCACAGTCGTAAAGTTACTTGGTAAAGCGAAGAAATGTCTGTATTTGGACAAGCGATCAACAACAACCAGAATTACGGTCTTACCGAAAGAGGGAGGCAGCCCAGTGATGAAATCCATTGTAATTTTCTCAAATACGTGAGTCGGTAAGGGCATGGGCAGTAATAGTCCGGCTGGTGACAACTAAGAGGACTTCATTGTTTGGCAGATCAAACAATCGCGTACAAAACGTTGAACATCCTTGCACAGCAAGACCCAGTAAAAGTTGGCAACAACAAGCTGATATGAACGAGTAATACCCGCATGTCCTCCTATAACCGAGCTATGAAATTTTGTAAGAATGGAATGACGAAGCTGTGCATAGTTGGGAATGACTAACCGATGACGGTAAAAAAGAAGGCCATCATGGACTGTGAAGTACTAAAAGTCGGGATCCTGCTCAAGTTCCTTAATGTGAATTTTCAACAGTTCCGGATTAGAGGAGTTCAACCTGTGAAATTCAGCTATTCGCTCAAACTGTGGAGCTGAAAAAGCTAGGAAGCAATCTGTCGAGACCCGAGAAAGAGCATCAACGACAATATTTTGTTTTCCGGGACGATATAGCACCTCAAAATCGTACCCAATTAGTTTATACAACCAATGTTGCTACTCTGGGGTTTGTATTGTCTGCTCAGTGAGATTTTTTAGAGCCCTCTGGTCGGTGATAATCGAGAAACGACGACCCAAAAGATATTGTCGCCACTTCCCCACCGCCTGAGTGATGGCGAACATTTCGCAGTGATAAGCGGGGGCAGCCTGCATAGGAGGTGATAATTTCTGACTATAATAGGCAATTGGCTTACCCTTTTGAGTCAGAACGGCACCGATGCCTGTGCTGGATGCGTTGATCTCAATAATGAATGCACTCAAAAAATCTGGTAATGTCAACACCGGAGCGTTGGTAAGTGCAGTCTTCAATTGATCAAAGGTTGATTGTTTAGTAGTTCCCCAAACAAAGTTATCCTTCTTGAGAAGGTCCGAAAGAGGCGAAGCTATACGAGCAAAGCCTTTGATAAATCGACAATAATAGCCTGCAATGCTATGGAAACCACGTAGACTTTTTGATTGAAATAGGTGGCCACCGAACCCACGTCAACGTAACGCCGTAAGGAATTCAGTTGTATCTCAGTCGGATTGTTAGTCTGAATCCCATGCCAACAAACAGATTTGCCCTCAAAAGTAAAACGGAATGAGCAATCAACATAATCCATGACGATCGGTCCCAAAGTAGCCAACCAAGCCACACCCAAAACAATGTCAGAACCATATAAGGGCAATACATAGAAATCAATCGAAATTTGTGTTCCCTGAACAATTAAAGGGATATCACTAATTTGATCCTCACAATTAAGAGCATCGCCATTCCCAACAAGAACCGGAAGGGTGACCGTGGATTCCACCTGAAAACCCAGATATTTAGCAACCCAACTTTGAATAAAGTTGTGGGTGCTCCCTCCGTCAAGAAGAATCTGAACCAGATGACCAAATATATGACCCATAAAATGGAGAGTGGCTGGCGATTGGCAACCGGAGAGGGTGTTGTAGGAGATCATCGTGTGGGCAGAAGGATCTGGTGATGGGAGGCTTGCGGCAAGAGGAGAAGAGCCGGAGTCGTGAGATTCCGGCGACTGCAGGTTGGGTGATGCAAGGGGCTGTGATGGTAGCTCATATTCAGCGCAGGAAGTTTCATCATCAAGGATGAAGAGCTGGGGTTTGAGGCATTTGTGCCCTTTGACAAATTTGTCATCACAATAAAAACACAACCCAAGCTCTCTTCTTTTCTGGGCTTCAACCTGGGTCAAATGCCTTATAGCGGGCCTTGGAACATCAGTAGCAGTCATGGGTCGTACAGGAGTAGCTAGAGGTGTTGGAAGTAACCCCGAGTTAAAACCCCGTCGTTCCATGAAGCCCGTTCCTTTAATCAACATTTTACAGGTTTTGGCGAGTTTAGCTTCTTGTAAATGAGCCAAACCAATAGCATGGTTGAGGGAAGTGGGTCGAAAGGATAGTACCTCGGCTTTAATATTAGCCCGTAACCTAGAAACGAAACAATCGAAAAAAATGAACCTGATAAGCCCATAGTTTTATTTGCCAAGGTTTCGAAGCGACTTTGATACTGTTCAACAGTCGTTGTTTGTTGTAATTTGGCCAAGAGCCCTTGGGAAGGCTCGAGATCGGTGTGCTTAAATCGTTCGATCATGGAACGGGTGAAGTTAGCCCAACAAGATAGTTGTCGATTACATTTCATCCATCGATACCATCGGCGGGCCTTGCCCTCAATGTGGAAGGCTGTTATGGTGATACGCACCGTGTCTTCGGTTTTGTAAAACTCAAAGAATTCCTCAATGTTAAATATCTACGACTCCGGATCGGTGCCGTCAAACTTAGATAATTCGACTCGTGCAGGTTTCGGTTTAAACGGAAATTCCTCACTGTCATAATCATACCTAACTCAGCGATGGTTGCCGCCTGTCCGTGATGACTCCGGGTTGTCAGCTGTGAAAACAGAGCCACTATTGTTAGCTGGCCCCTGAGTCAAAATCTTCTCCTTAAAAAGTTGACCCAAATTAACCAACTGATGAGTGAGGTCCTCCATTTGTTATTGCATAGAACAAACCGTGGATTGAAGGGAGGTCGTTGCTATGGCCTGAGTGGCGAGGTCGGAGCTGAGTTTGGAGACAGTGGCTTCAAGTTTGGTGAGACGTGTACCGTCGGCCATGAGAGGGGAGAAAAAAAATGCTCTCAATGGAAGCACCAAATGGTATATGCTAAATGGAACAATGGGTATTAAACCAGAAAATAAGGCAAGCAAAATGATGATTTCATTTCATTATATGGATTTCCAGTACAAAATTGGAAAAATACCTCGTTTCTTAAGAAAAGGGATTGAGAAAGGTAGAAATAGTATAACAGCATTATTAGGAAGGAAGAAGATGCTCAAAGGACAAATGAGATATGCACTCCGTCACCCCTATGCCCTCCTCTACTTATAACAGAATTACAAATGAAATCAGAATATTTCGCAAGTGGCTGTCTGTCACGTGTTGGGCGTTGGTGAGGGACTGAATATTGATTCAGCAGTTGTGGAGTGATCCCTGGTGTGAGTGTGAGGCGAGGATGGGCTTGGGTCCATAATAGACTCATAGTCGAATCTCCAACATTTGAAGTATTGGTTTTTTAGTTTGGTTGTCTTGGATTAAACGCATGGTATGGCTTTGAATCAATTGTTTGTCTAATTATTGAGTAATTTATAAATAATTGTTAGTAACTTAAATTAACATATATTCACGTAATCTTCATTCAGTCAACTATTCACTGTAATTATTCTTTATTTTCTTCTAAAATTATGTACATTAATATTGTGAATTATTTTGTTGATTTGTTACTTTAGTTAGAAACATTTAGAGTGTATAAATAAATGGATGTATATCACATTATATGTACACAAAAAAGCAGAGAGTATTTCTACATTTCTTTTCATTATCTATTTCTACAGTTGTGTACATTAAAAATTTAATAGTGAAACATTTAAGAGATAATAATTGCAAGTTCTCCCTTTTTTTAAAAAAAAAAGCCAGATACGTGATAATTATGATGCCATCAAATATACAAGTAATCTTATTACTATGCTCTTCAAGGAAGGCAACGGTTGATTTCCTGTCGAACTTGTAATGAGGTGATGTTTGAATTCAAAATAGATATTGTTATAATAACATAATGGAAGCACTGCTTTTGTGGAACTGTTCGATCAAAAGTTGGTTGCTTTGCTTTGGGTGGCTTTTCCTTGTGTACCCAATCTTGGACTTCAGAGGGTGTTAAGATAGACGTTAGAATTTGATGGGAGGCGCTCACTTTGACTAATCGAGTAACCTACTCATCGCTTTTTCTTAAGAGTCCGTTGTTGTTAGCAAACAACAGACACAGTCCACTAGTCATTACTGACAATAATCCTAAAGTACTAGACAATACACTAATGCCTGTAAATCCACTCCATCCAGTTGGTGTGGGTGATTGGCTTCTTTTTCTTCCCCTGAAAGTGATGTTTATATCCGTTTTCATCTTTTTAGCTTTAGAGTTTAGACTGAAGAAATCATAGCTTCAGTCCCACTGTATTACTAACTCCATTTTCAACGTAAATAGGCGAAGACCTTACTTGTCATTAGCCTGCTCATGGTCAGTGAGTGTTCAAAAGCGCACCGAGCTACAGGAATCGTCTTTTTCTTTTTTTCTTTTTTTGTTATCCACGAGGTATCTTAAGAAGGTCTCAAATATAAGAAGGCACATTTAAGTCATCCACTCTCAGATTAATTCCCACTCAAATCGGGTAGGTCCCTTGTAGGAGGCAAAACTCTGACCCCAAATTTTAAACGGCTGCATACATGAAAACAGTTCGAACTCGTAATCTCACTTAAGTCAGAAGAGCCCCTTATCAATACACCTACGCCCTGAAATTCTGGAATCGTCTTTCATGTCACTATTTTTAGCATCCAGAGCCCAACGTACAAAAAAGTGTATGACAGGGCAGATAATCAAAGGGCGTGGTTGGACTCTGTCGTAACTACTTGTTTTGATTTTTAAATTCAGCAAAAGAAATCCTTAATTGAACTTTTAAATTATATTTTTTTGACTTTCCTTTCCTCTTATTTTCGTAATTAATAAAATTATAAGAATTGACTTTTATTTTTGAACTTATCAAGGAACACACGAAGTTTCGACTTACAAGCTCGATTATGGGACAATGTGTTGCTCTTAAATTATCGAGTTTTTTGGGAAGGACGATTGCTACCCTCAACCAGTGAATCATATATCATACTAATGGTATTGCTGACACAGACAAGAGAACGGCCACGAAAGCAAACAACAAATGGTTATATATAAATACAAAATCCACAGTTTAACTGTAGAATCTTGGAATATTAACATTTCCCGATGCTACAAGATCGTCAAAATGCCTTGCATTGCACTGCATACAACCAATTTATTGCATCCGCTTGTTTCTTATTATCAGATAATCTGCAAATGCCAATACTTAAAATTTAACGGCATTAATAGACACGGGCCTTAGGTGGGAATGATTCTATCTCATCATCTAAGGTGTTCATGTGAACTGGCCTGTAATCAAGACGAACTTTCTCGTTCTCCCAGTATCTGCAAAATGCAAGTCAAAATACTGAATCCCAAATTTACCAATTGGCTAACAACAAACACAACACATAACACTTTAGGGAACACCCACAAGAATCAACTAGGTATCACTAATATTTCATCCCAAAAAGACTTACCCTAATGTGTGTTTCATCCACTTCTCGTCATCTCTTTTCTGCGATAATTAACCATCTTATTTCGTAAATAAGATGAAAACAGGCAATAAAACAGAACAATCAACTGATAGCAGAACTAATACAAACCGTGAAGTCTTCGCGAGCATGTGCTCCTCTGCTTTCTTTACGGGCTTCGGCAGAATGCATAGTGATACATGCATTTATCAAAAGGTTTTCCAACTCAATTGTCTCGATCAAATCAGAGTTCCTACCATAATTCATCAAAATTTAAGCTTGAAGAAAATAATAATCCAATAATTTGATAACTTCACATTCTCACAAGTAGCACACCATATTAAACTTCGGTCTTTCAATTTTACATCATGAAAGCTCTCCCATGCCTTGTCAATCAGCTGGCATCCTAAACAAGTAGCAAAGACAGTGACAAGGACAAGTATAAATTAGATACAATCAATACAAATTGTTCATCATAACAGTTTATTAGATTTAGTCCATCTGGAAACACAGCAAATATAACAATTATTGCCTTAGAATGTCAAGAATGTTCTACATTGCCTCCATGCTACTAAATACTTATTGGTCTGTAATAGAAAGGCAACCCCTTATTCAATACCCACCTGTCCCAATCTTCTGTCCAGTCAAAATAACCCCAAAAAAAAAAGAGAGATAGAAATAAAGCAAAGGAGAATGGAGAAGAAAATTAGGCATACAATAATAATGAAAACCACATGGTTGTGATTTTGAGGAATATGAAGTATAAGTGGCTGTAAGTTAGGGTACCTTCTTCCAATGTTTCCTGTGTACGGAACACAGCAGCATTATTTTGCATCACTTTCTGCATTTTCAATCGGATTTGTGATGTAGGCAATGATCCATTTGAATTTCTTAGTTTATCAAGCCAAGCAATTGTCTTCTCCCCGGCATCCTTTTCTAAAGGCTTCTGATTTTCTCCTGCAAGATAAGAAGCATTGGCTTTTCAATCATATTAAAGCAGTAAGGACTTTAACTCTCTATCAGTTAATATCATATAGATGTCTACAGCTGTTCTGATCAACTACAGATCAGGGCCTTCATTTTTTTGTTTTTGAAGAAAAATCAGGGCCTTCATTGCTCACACATAAATGGTAACTGTCAATTAGCCACAAGTAAACAATCAACTTGCCTGGTCTATGGATCTCTGCCACTCTATTAGCACAAGCTCGACCAAAAACTACAATGTCAAGAAGAGAATTTGCACCAAGGCGATTGGCACCATGAACTGATGCACAGGCTGCCTCCCCAGCAGCCATAAGTCCAGGAACAACAGCATCTGGATCATTGCCTTTAACAGTAACTACCTGAACAATAATTTTCAATATGAAATCAGAAAGCAAGATTCCAAGATTGTGCAATGAGTCGCTTGTATGGCATGAGCACCACGAAATGAGAAGAAAATTATACTCTATGGTCACCCAAAAGTAACTGCCTTCTAGTTACTGTTTATTTGTCAATTTCTTTGAAAAACAATCTTTTGAAAATTAGCCGAATATTCAATCACACGTTCACCATAGTAACCAAATATTCAATCACACATTCACCATAGTAACGTATTAAGTGACAT
The DNA here is from genome assembly GCA_029829435.1 of Erythroxylum hondense. Taxonomy (NCBI): domain Eukaryota; kingdom Viridiplantae; phylum Streptophyta; class Magnoliopsida; order Malpighiales; family Erythroxylaceae; genus Erythroxylum; species Erythroxylum hondense. The sequence continues at coordinate 5,192 of JANKYF010184902.1, read as the reverse complement.
TTTAGCTTCCTATACTTCTTTTATGACAGTTAATCATGATAAAAGAACCCAACATATGCAAAATCTTACCTCTCCATGATAATTTGTAGGAATTCCACCCATGTTGTAATGCACAGTAGGTAAGACAGGAATGGGTTCCTTTGTCACATCAACACCAGCAAAAATGGCAGCAGTTTCGGAGATACCAGGAAGCCGCTCCTTTAGTACTTCTGGTGGCAAGTGATTTAAGTGTAAATATATGTGATCCTTCAATGGTCCTGCAAGATATTAATAACTCAATCAAATCATAAATCGGAAGTGTTGAAGTAAAATTAGAAGGTAACTGTTAACTTTATGTATAGTTTTTCTGTATTTTGTATAGTTACGTGTATTGTTTATTTTAGGTAAAGTGAGGCCGTTTTGTAAACAGACATTAGCCTCTGCTTTTGTTTTCTAGTTGTTTGTATATAAGCAGAAACTGACTCAGTCCTTATTTAGCTTCTCTCGTCATTTATAGTGAAATCTTTCAGGTACAACCTCTTGAAATTTTGTGGATAGTGATAGCATTAGTAAGGACAAAATATATAGATAACTCTCATTACATATCCTCATATACTAGCAAAACAAAATACTCTTCTGCATCATGCCAGAAACTATGTACAGTTCTGAGGAACTGCCGACACAATTTCTTCACAGGACCATTATTTAGCTCAAGGATTGGTGAATAAGTAAATACTCATCTTCTAGTTATGTGAATTATCTAAATATGGGAACCAATCGTACCTACACCACGACCCTCCCGAATTTCTATTGTCATAGACCTGGAAACAACATCTCGTGAAGCAAGATCCTTTGCAGTAGGTGCATATCTTTCCATAAACCGTTCACCTTCACTATTCCTAAGAATACCACCTTCGCCACGAGATCCTACAAAAGCAGATAAAGATTTGGAATACAAATTTTTCTTATCACCTGAATCAAACTAACTTAAGTTCACCAGAAAAACAACTAAAGAGTTGCAACTCAGAATGGTCTAATCTGAACAGGACACCAAATGATCATATGGTTTGATTAGCATATAAGCAAAGAAGAAAACACCTACCAACTTCAAAAAGCTCTTACCTTCAGTAATGAGACATCCAGCACCATATATGCCAGTAGGATGGAATTGAACAAACTCAAGATCCTGGAGAAGATATTGTGTCCATAAATGTTAATGTATTTTTGTGAAAACAAGAATACAATTCCCTATAAACATTTCAGGATCAAGAAACAAAACCAACCTGGAGCGGAATCCCAGCCCTTGCAACCATAGCATTGCCATCTCCAGTGCATGTATGAGCAGAGGTTGCAGAAAAATATGTCCTGCCATAGCCCTGAAAGAAACAAACATGTGAAAGACAGATAGATACACTAAAATGACACAATTTAATTCCAGTACTACTTGAAATAAAACACATCCATTACCAAAAAAAAAAAACTATACCCCTGTGGCCAGAATTGTTGAAGCAGCACGTATTCGATGTAATGTTCCATCCTCCATATTCATTGCAATTACTCCTTGGCAACTACCTGAATATTGGATATCACAAATTTTTTCACATTCACAACTGTCTTCCAAAAACAGCATTTGTAATGCAGAAGTAGATAACTGAGTTAATTTAGATTAGCATAAGTGGCCAGTAACCACACCATGTCTTGGATATGACTAGCTTACCAAGATATGAGCAATGAATACTGCAAGACAACTAGCTAGCAGACCCTAAAGTAAAGATCTGCATCTTACTAGAAGCTCACAACAAGTAGATAAATGCTGTTAATTCGGATTAGCGTAAGTGCCAGTAACCACGCCATCTCTTGGATACGACTGGCATAACAGGACATGAACAATGAATACTGCTAGACAACTAACTAGCAGACCCTTAGAATGGAAAGATCTTCATCTCAGTAGAAACTCACAACTGATGCACAGTGAGTATATACTTTTGGCACATGGTGAAAGTAAACTATGTGGAGCAATTTCACAGAAAAAAAGTCTGAAAGCTTAAGTAGTCGTACTGTCCAATAGGAAAGAGAAAATCCTCAAAACCTTTAAATTCTGCCTGCTAATATTTATATCTCTAGTGGGGCCAATGTATAACTTCCATCAATTAGAGTGAAGTACAAAAAAGATAACTGACAAAAACAATTATAAGCTTCATTTGGAACATACCATCATTGTTCATCAGTAGATCCAAGGCAAAATATTCAACAAAGAACTGTGTATTATGCTTCATAGCTTGGCCATAGAGAGTATGTAGAAGAGCATGCCCAGTTCTGTCAGCAGCACATGCACAACGATACGCTTGGCCACCTACGGCAATTGCAACCAAGAATCAAATACAGAAAATTAATGGTGGAAACCTATCATCTGATTATTTGATTTCCGAATTTAATGTATTAGTTCTTACCTTTTCCAAAATCTAGACTTTGACCACCAAATGCACGCTGATAAATTTTTCCGTCTTCTGTTCGAGAAAATGGTAACCCATAGTTCTCAAGTTCAATAACAGCTTTTGGTGCCTCCCTGCACATGTATTGTATAGCATCCTGATCACCTGTAGAAAAATCCTCAACATTAATGCCCAAGCAATGAGTTGTGAGTTGTGACATTAAGAAAGAATAGTAATATGGTAAAATTGCGAACATGCAGCTGCATAATTTAAGTTGAGTTACATGGACAATTAAGTAATGCTCCAATGAAAGTAACACCTCCACTTTTATATCTTCACAACTACAGAAAGTTTAATGATTACAAACATCCAAGCAGTCATGTTGCTCTACTGCACAAGTTCAACAAGCATAGAATGAAATAAACCTTCTGTTAGATAGTCTATATGCTTTAGAATAACATGTCTTCAAAACACTAGGTAATATAGACCAGATAAGGAGCACGTAATCCAAGAGCAAAACAAGAAGCACACCTAACCAGTCACTTCCTTTAACAGTGTCATACATGTGCCACCTCCAATCATCTTCTGTCATATTTCCTAGAGCAGCATTAATACCACCCTGCCAGATACAGAATTGCATGTCAACAAAATTTCTATCCAAAGAAGATGGAAACTTGTAGGGTTCTCCTATCCATTGAGCATTACACCAGTTATGTCTCCAACAACCACAAAAATTCAAAAGGCTGAATCCTTCACTACAAAGTTATACAGACACAATTATCATTCGTGCCCAGTTAATAATCATATTAAGCACAAAGGACAAACATGCCCCCAGGATTCCTATCAACAACACCCAATTGCTCCAAAATGAATTACTCCCAAACTAAATATTTCTTGAAAGAGAAAGATGACTCTAGCACATCAAGAACCTCAATGAATTTATCAAAAGGATGTTTCTTTTACTTGTCACATTCATTCATTTCCCTTCTTTCAGGATCAAAATTCAATGCAAGTTTGGAAAATGTACATGCTATATTCATATGAAAAACAAATATTTGTAGCATCATTCGATCAAAATACTGCAATCTAACATGAAATATACCTGTGCTGCAACAGTATGAGAACGGGTTGGGAAAAGCTTGGTAATGCAAGCGGTTCTGAATCCATGTTCTGAGAGTCCAATGGCAGCCCTCAGTCCAGCACCACCAGCCCCTACCACAACTGCATCATATGTATGATCAACAATCGTATATGAGGATCTCCCACCAGTCTGCCACAAAATCATTGCAAACATCAATACCAAACACTGTTTGCAAAGGTAAACTATATTCTCAATTGGAAGTACAGGCAAAGTTATGCGCCCACAAATATATGCTAATGGATTGAACAGAACAAAGAAGAAATGGCGAAAAACAACACCTAAAATATAATTAAGAGAAGAGTACAATGTTCCAACTTTACAAATCTAGAAAACAATGATAGGAAAAGTTTTCGTTGATACAAACTTCAACAATTTAGATACCATAGCAGTTTTTAGTTACTTTTAAAACTTCCTCATTAATAGAGCCATTGACCTCAAACTGATACTTAGAACAAACTGTATCGACTTCGTTAAATTGAATCTCTCCATTTTCTACATTAAATCGAATCTAATTCGCTTTCTCAGCCTCCAAACAGAGACTTTTAGAAAATGAAAAACTGCGTGTGGACACATAACGGCAACGCCGACCTGAGCAACTAGCAATAGAAATGGCAAAAAAAAAAAGCAAAGAAAAGCCACTGGTACCTGATAAGATCCTTTATTATAAAACAAAGAGAAAATTATCAACTAGCAACTGCTACTGCTACTTCAGAAAATTGGAAGAGAACATGAAATCTATTAAACCGATAACAATGTGAAAACGTGAACAGAAAATAGTAGAGTAACAAAAAAGACGCTGAAACTTACCGAATCGGTAGAGAAAAATCTGGAAATGTGAGATCTAACAGAGTCATTAGCGATCCATCTCTTGGAAGAAGAAGAAGGAACACGGAGGCCACGAGCCACGCACCGCCACATCACTCTCGTCAACTCTCTATCTCTAGGCTTAGATAGTGGATTGGTTAATAAAGTGCTTATTTCAGGGAGAGAGAATCAGTTGTACGAAAAGTCGAAAAGGAGACCCAAAAAAAGTGTAGAATGGGCGAAACTGGGAGGTTTTATTGAACCGAAAGCCACCACGTTCCTGGGTTGGCGACCTAGAAATCAAATATGCTGATGCACACAAAGCACTTAGAACTGCCCCGTGACAAACTACTAAAATGCCACTCTCTCTCTTTCTCTTTAAATAAAATCTCCATTAAAGTAGTCCTACCAACGCACAGGATTCAGGTCAAAGGAAGAGTACGAATACCCAAGAACGTAGGGTATGTTTGATTAAAAATAAGGTTTTTTTTAAACAAAATAACATGAAATTGAAAATAATAGAATATAATATAAATAAATGTAATATTATTATTTAAGAAGAATAAAAGAGTTCACAAGTATTTGAAAAAAAAGATTCATAATATAATATAGTGAAAATTTATTTATTATTTTACATTTTATCATAAACTATTCAAAAGATAACTTATTTTTACTGGCTAAGATAAAATAAGATGTAATATTAAATCTTTCCTTTCTATCCTATTTTATTATATTATATTATAAACTCTCCTCTTAAACTATTAAATAATATTATAACTCATTCTATTCTATTAATAACCATCCTTCCAAATTATTAAATAACATTATATTTCATT
>JANKYF010184885.1:0-13301 GCA_029829435.1 Erythroxylum hondense | reverse complement strand
CCTGTAAGCTTTCCCAAAATCTGGAGGTGAGCCTGGGGTCTCTATCTGAAACTATAGATCTTGGAATCCCATGAAGTTTGATTATCTCATCTATGTATTTCTTGCCCAAAGTATTCAAAGAATCTGTCTGCTTAATTGGCAAGAAATGTGCGGGCTTAGTTAGCCTATCCACAATCACCCATATTGCATCATACTTCCTGCTATTCCTCGGTAATCCCATCAAGAAATCCATCATAATCTTCTCTCATTTTCATTCTGGAATTGTCAGAGGTTTAAGTTTGCTTGAAGGTGCTTGGTGTTCAACTTTAACTTGTTGACACACTAAGCATCTTTTAGCATATTTTACAACTTCTTTCTTCATTCCTTCCTACCAGAAATGCTCTTGCAAATCTTTATACATTGTTGTACTTCCTGGGTATTGAATATTGTCTCAAAGTCAAAAATCTTAGCTTCTCAAAGTCAAAAATCTTAAGCTTCTCAAAGTTAGAAATTGTACCTTGCTTTTAGTGATTGTTGAGTCAGAAATGGTGGCTTGTTTTTCGGTGAATTTTGGTGTAGCTGGCTTTCACCTTCACCCATTGAATTCTCTATAAAAGAGAAGCAACAAAAATGGAAGAGTAGAGAGTTAGAGGAGAGAAGAGAGCAGAAATTGTTTAGCGTGATAGAATATTTTCAGAGGAAGGTGAGAGTAGAAATTTCTAGGAGAGAGAAAAAAAACATTTACATTTTTTTCTTTCTTCCTAGTAGGAGTGTGTGAGCTTGGGTTAATTAGGGTCTTTTGGAAAATTGAGTGATAAACACTATTGTATGCTCTCATTGATTATAGTGAAATACTCAGTCGTCTCCAAACTGGACGTAGGCATTGCCGAACCAGTATAAAAATCTTGGTGTTCTTATTGTTGTTTTATTTTCACTTCGAATTTATTAATGTTTCGGCACAACAACCGTTCTGATACTACGTGTAACGTGTAACATAGACCTTATTACGTGTTCTAGATCATTCATGAAAGGGTTCAAAACGTAGGAAATGCGAAAAACTTGATTTCGGTTCATCTTGACTTCCAAAGTGGTGTTCGTGGGCAAAACAAGCTCCAATCTCCCGGGACCTTCACGAAAAAGTTTCATCGACACGTGGTTAATGCCTTTCTACAGCTTTCTCAATACGTAAGCGCTCTTAACTAGTCAGAGGATCCGTATGCTTACGAATGATATGAGCAACTGCAGGAAACATTAACTTTTATATATTGCTTACATATTGAATTTCCTCATCACAAGCTTGATATGAGTCCGGTTCACATTAATTGGGATCTATTTTCTTCCTGAATTTCAATCAATTGATTTAGATCATTTATTGGACTATTTTATCACCTTTATCTATATCAAATTACGTAACTTAACCGATAAGTTACTGAATAATAGTTGTCCAACATAATGAGAAAGGACAAAATTGTCCAACTGGAGGAGAAAGAAATCTTGCTAGAAATAGAAAATTTTTTAATAGAAAAATAAGAGGAAAAGTTCAATGAGGAAGAAAATTTGGAGCAAATTGAAAAATTGTTATCAAAAGAAGAAAAGGAGAAAAAATTGATATCAGGAGAAGCTGCAAGAAATTAAAAATTTGTTACTAATACAGTAAAGGGGCAGAGTTGGAGGAGGAAGAAACCTTACAGGAAACTGAAAATTTGATACCAGGAGAAGAAGAGGATGAATTGGAGGAGAGGAAAATTCAGCAGGAAATTAAAATTTTGATATCAGGGGAAGAGCAGGAAGAAATCTTGCAGGAAATCTAAATATTGTGATTAATAGAAGTAGAGAAAGAGTTGAAGGAGGAAGAAATCCCGCAGGAAATTGAAAATTTGGAGTGGGGAGAAATATAACCTGAAAGGCATTATTGTGATGAAACACGGGAATCAGAAGACAGAGATTTAGAGGTTAACGCCTGAGAATTGCATGATTGAACTACCAAATGCTAAAAAGGGGTTAAGTTTTCTTTAACTGAAGAAGTATCAGAACATCAACAATTTTCTGGGAATTGGGTTCCTTCTGTCAGGAAGATCATGCTTACTGGACCTGAAGATCTAGAGAGGCTCTTTCAGACCAAAGTTCACGAGAGCACCTGGACCAGATATGGCTAAAGTATCGTGTCATGATTTGAATAAAACATCTTTTGTATCTTGCTAATGATCAAAGTATAATCATAACTATGATTGAAGGGTTTTTGCAGGATTGTCTTTTGCTGCAGAACTTATCTACAAATACAAGAATTGCACCTATCAGAACAATCTTACATTTGTTTGTTTAGTTTAAAACTTTCCTCTCTATTTTCTGGACATTGATTCCTGAATACTGAAATGCACACAAAATCACTATAGGCATGACTTCAAGTTACATTTACAATTGCTCAGGTGACAGATTAAGTGTTCATGAGAGGTTGAGAAAAATTAATCGAAGCTCGAGGACCGACTCCAACTGATATGATTTCCTTTCTCCAAGCTACTCAGAGATGTAGTATCATCATCAATATCAAGCAAAGCAAGACTCAAATGTAACTGTGCACTAGAATTCGGATAAACTTCATCGTCTTCCTCGACTTGCCTTTCTGAACGATCTGGATCCTTTGAGTTCTTCCATTTCTCAACACTATGGCCCTCCCTTAGAAGATTTAGTATCTGAAAATTAAATGTTAAGGGGTCTGTTAAAGGAACATCAAAAATGATAAACTTGGAATTTCTTTCTAATCAAGGAACCTCGATCATTTTAGGACGACGGCTAGCAGATCTTGAGATGCAGAGTGTTGCTGCAAGTACCATTCTCTGCATCTGAACCTCATCAATGTTTCCTTCCAAATCTGGATCTAGTATGCTCCTTGCATTACCACTCTCTATTATTGGCTTTGCCTAAACTCACAAAACTAAATATTAAGAGACACAGAACTTCTATAGTTGAACATTCTAATCACTGAAAAGGCTCTTACCCACATAACCAAGCTATGTTGATTCTTGGGAGACTCCGAAGAAGCAATCGGTCTTCTTCCTGATAGTAATTCAAGTAGAACAACTCCAAAAGCATAGACATCAATCTTGTCACTGACTTTCCCATACATGAAGTACTCTGGAGCAAGATAGCCGAATGTTCCAACAACATCATGTTGAGTTGCAAATGATGAAGTTAATGGTGCCCATATCGCCAGACCGAAATCAGATAACTGTGACTCAGAAACAACTGTAAGTCATGTTGTAACTTCATAACTAATTTCACTCTCAGACTGACCTAACTATCCTCTGCATTAGTCTGGGTGAGTACCTGTGGTTCAAACTCTTCAGAGAGAAGAATATTTGAGGACTTGATATCCCTGTGAATAACAGGCTGAGAACATTCATTGTGCAGGAAATTCAGGGCATCTGCAATTTTCACGGCAATCTTGTATCTCAATTCCCACGACAGTAACTGAGAATTGTCTTTCTTTTCACCGAAACCTATTATGAAATGTTAGATCACCGTCATTTCAAACAACGTTTATTCAAATTAGTGTTCATAGATGCATCTTAAATGACCTTTACCATGAAGATTTTCCTCTAAGCTGCCTTTAGAAAGCAAGTCATAAACTGAGATGAGCTCAGTATCTACAAGACAGATCCCCCGAAGAGGACTGATGTGCCTGTGTTTCAATGAGGAGATGATATCAACTTCCCGTGCAAAATTTTTTATTGCAGCTTGTGAGGACTTCTGAGTTTTTACTGCCACTGGCTTGCCATCTGGAAGTATTCCCTTATACACTCGGTTGCATCCTCCTTTTCCAATCAAATTTCCTGACATTGAGATTACACTTGCATCAGTTGACACAATCAAAAGGGTAAATGGCTTATATCAGATGACCGTTTCATGGTACAAACCAGAAAAGAAATCAGAAGTTGCAGCTTTCAGGATCTCATAACTGAACCATTTGCAAGTTGAAGAGTTTGTTTTTAGCAGAATCTCCATGTCCCTTTCTGATTCACCTACTCCTGACAAACTAATCCTATTGTTCATCTCCAGTAATCTACCTAAACTTCGAGGTCTTCGCAAAGAGGAATGATTTGGCAAGTTCATGACCCACTGCACAACAGACAATTGCTTAGACTGCAGCGCTTTTGGATTATCAATACTTGCTACTCGAAGAAGTGGCCAACCAGGCTTGTAATCCAAAATATCTCCTGTAAAAGAAGAACTTGGTCTCTTCATACGTGTACACAGAAGGCTTGAACTTTCATCTGTCAAGTCTTCTCTTCCATTTCTTGTTACTACATCAAAACCTGACATTTCAGTGTCTGCATCAGAATCACCAAACTCTGATTGGATTTCCCTGCAAGTGGGACTCTCAGTTATACTGAAACTTGGTTTTGGATCTTCCCTGAGGCCTGACATAACTGCAGATTATATGAATTTTTGCCTTAGGATCTCAGAAAAATATGGTCTTGCTTCAAACATAAATACCAGACCTGTTAGTTGGCTGTGGTTAAACCTTCTGAACACGATTTTCTCCTTGTGGATGGCCAAAACATTAGTAGTTGGAGGCAATCTCTTAGCACAATACCTAGCTGTTGAATCCCAACTCCTGAAAATGACATCTCCTGAGCTCAAGCAGAAGAGAATAGACAAACACGATCAATTCAGACCTTCACTCTAATAGCTTCGCATACCTTGGAGCAGTACAGCGGAATGATTCTTTTCATCTCTAACTAGAGTCTCGCAGACGAAAACCCGATCTCACTTGTGAGCTTTACCTGATTCTCAGAGTACAAAAGCCTGTTAATTTCCTAATCATTCAATGAAGGAGAAACTGAAAGTGAGTTTGTAGTCAAAAACCTGCTTCATACATATACTTCTGACTATGCAACAAGGGTTGTAGTTTCAAAAACTATCCTGCATCAAAAAATGGCGATGAACAAGAAACATTAAACATGTTCAACTCAACATATCAATGAGTAATTGATTTTATGGGATGCTGAAATGACCACCTGAACTAAGACAAACTCGAATTGCAGTGACTCGATCTCCCAGCTTCAGCCACCTTCAGGAGACCCCAACTAAGCAGCTCTCTACTATGGCTAGTCAATTTGTATCCCAAATAATATATTCCTCTTTTCAATAAGCTTAGCTTCGTCTTCCTCGGCTAGCATCTTCTTGATTGATCACTGTAATTTCCACTCTTCCTAGGAATTGAAGAAAGTCTGCAACATTAACAGCCTCTCCACTTCCTGAACTGACCATTATGTTTCAACCTTTACAATTAAGAAACTAAAACATGGTTAGACCATCTAGAATTAGCAAATCCTATAAGGACTAATACCCCACAACCATATTAAGAACTTGTAAACTTCATATCAATCTGACCAGAATTCTCATTCCCACCAATGAATAAAATCAACATAAGTACCCAGAAGAGCCTGAGAAAGACTTGAAATATGGGTGAATCATGCATGAAACAGAAAAAAGAAGCAAACTTGTTCCTGAAAGCTTTTTACCATTAACATGAGAGGTCCATGAAGCATTAAAAATGAAGTTGCTGCCAAACTTTACCACAAATTAATCCTAGAACAGAGCTAAAGAGGCCATTGATGAACTCAAAGATGCGTCTTTGGAGGGATAATGGTTGGTTTAAACATAAGGGTTCCCTTAGAAAACGATAAGAAGAGGAAGAGGAGTACTAAAAACCAAAAAAAGACAACAAGATAGAATCAGAGTGTCGGCAAGGAGGAGCATTCCCGCTAAATGTGGTTAAGAAAAAGGTTTTTGTGATTAAGGAAAAGAAAAAGAAATTGGTTTTCTAGTTAGCCTTTAGTTTTCAGGTCATAATTGTTACTCAATCAGAATTTGTTCTTGTTCGGTAAACCCCTAAGATGATCAAGAACACATTTCAAAACAGAAGCATGTTACACTGCAAATTGCATAGAGAGTAGTTACATATTTTGAATAAATTATTTGACGAACTAACAATTTAAAGCCAAGCAACGGGTTCGATATAAATGATCACAAATGGCTTAGACTCAAGGAACTTAAGAAACTCAGAACTCAAGATGTTAATGCTTCACAATTCTTAGGGAGTCCCTAACCACATCTTATGAGCACATTTTTGCTTAATTAGATTGTAGAATTAGCCATCTAATCCAAGGTGGTTGGGTTTGGTTTTTGTTCACAAACTAAATGTATTGTGATTCTATAGGTTATAGCATATTGGTTAAAATGTCACCATCTCATGATGCTTGTTGCTATAATCTGCAGAAGAATTAAGTGACCCTTTTGTAATATAATTGAAGATTTCTGAGGACATCTTAGTCTCTTCTATGAATAGCAATAGGCTGAGCCAGACTGGCCTTTTTTTTTCACCTACAGTTGACTCAAAACCCGATGCAGGTACATGAAAATTCATTTGGGATGCAGTGTTTGTTCTCCATCCTGATAAAAATTTCAAGGATCTTCCAGTTTTTTATCAGAAAAGCAAGATAGGTTATTTAATACAGAGAGTTTGATGTTTTAGTTTGTTGGAGAAGTGATGTATAGAAACCCTTGTGTTAGGAGAATAACAGTGAGCTGCAAGATGGGCCTACATACAATCTTTTCCCAGAATAATGTGGATGATAAATGCAGTACCAACTTTTGGAATTATATACATGTATTTACATATATAGTGAATATTAGGGAATGGTACTAGAAATCTACTTGGCATATGATAGGACCATCACTTCTGTGTTTAAAGTATATCATTACTTTTTCATGCTTTCAAAGATTGGGGATGACAATTAGGTGGTTAGGATCCAAACCTCCTAAATTTTGAATTCAAGATACAAAAAAATGATAAATTTGAGTCTAAACTCATGATCGTGTTCAATTATATTTGGATAAATGGGTTTGATCCTGTTCAAGTATACTCAAAAAGTCCAAGCTTGTTTATAGGACTGGCTTTTGAGTTGAACCTAGTCCAAAGCTGTGTATATGAGTATCTACATGAGATATCTTTGTTCGATCTCGGTCAAACGAAGGTTGATATGTTGATTTCAAACTGGTCTAGGCCTTTTATCCATCACCATTTAAAGCTGTAATATATTGCTTCTTGCAGTTCACAGTCAGGCCGGGTCCCTCGGTCTTCAAGTTGGATCAGATCAGTGTCTTTTTACCAATTCTAATGATAACTACTATGTTTGGTCTTCCTGTGTAGAACTAATTAAATCAGACAACATTGACAAACAAATCACCTCCAACCCAACCTAATATTGCTATGAAAAGATCAGAACTCGAGGACTTGAATTCAACATTCTTAATCTAACCTTGGGTCTTCAAAACTTCAAGGATTGAAATCAAATTTGTTCACCCATTTCCTCAGAATCTTGTCATTGACTAGATACTGGTGGCCAACCAGAGGCCTACATGCTTGTTTAGATTAGTTTAGATTGGCTAGTCATCTTCCAGACATGGGATGCGATTTTCCTGGAAAATGTCAGGATTCTTAATATCACACAACTTTCCTTGAGTATTCATTTTTTTGGTCTTTCAGATATCAAACCGTTGTAATATGAACTGTTTTGCTTCAAAAACTTTATAACTATTGACGATCCTCAATTTGGAAACTTGTGTGGTTGCTTTCCCTTTCAATTTCAGGTGATTTGTTATTTTACACACGGAAAAAAAACCATTAACAGTTATCATCTTAATGTATCCATTTTATTCCAAACGCATAGCAAAATTATCGGGAGTACACAGAAGCGATAATTTTTTAGCTGTTTATTCACCTCTGATGATGCTCAGATAACAAAAGTTTAGCAACTCCAGTTACAGATGACGGAAAAAAATTGATATCAGAAGATAGAAAGGACAAGGTCTGTTTCAGGTTTTATCCCATGGCATACTTTTGAGTCCAGCTCCGAGCTGTGGATTCATACTTGAATTTGTCAGTCTTACACATATGAGCAATTTCTGGAACAAGTGGATCATCAGGATTTGGATCCGTAAGCAGTGAACATATGGAGAGTAAAACCTGAAAGAGAATAAAATTTCAGGATTATGAATATGAAGGGGAATGTGCCTGAGTTTCACGATAAAATTCCTTTCCAAAGTAACAACCTTGGATATGGTCAGTGCAGGACTCCATTGTTCTTTCAGAATGTCCAGGCAGATATTGCCATTGCTATTTATATTGGGATGGAAAACCTTGGTCCTGAAGGCAACCTGGAAACCACAATTTACAAGACAAGTATTGTGATATGAACTTCAGAAAAAAAAAAAAAAAACAGAAAAGAGCCTAGTGCTGTTTCCTGCTATACCTTGGGAGGTTTGAAAGGATAATCTGGAGGAAAATGGATGGTGACAAGGAAAACACCTCCAGCATAAGGACTATCATTTGGACCAATGATTGTGGCTTGCCAGTGAAACATGTCCTGAGCCACAGGACCTGGAATTTAAAGAACACGACGATCACTTAACCTTCACAGCAAGAATTTTTTTTACTGAGATGGCATATGATGAACCTTCATGTTCATGATTTACCTGCACTGCATGAAGTTGGAGGATCTCTTTGCAAGTCCTTTAGCTCCTTCAGGATTCTCTTTGAAGCCATTCAGGTAAATTTGGCTAGACAAGGTTCAGAGATTATAGCACCTGCAATCAAGAAAACCAGATATGGAAGATACCCTCATAAGGAAAGACAACGGTGGATTTAATAGAGGAATTTGTGGTCCTGATGAAGAGAAATGAAAGAGGTCCACTAATTCTTTTTACGCTGCTGAAAGTGGACATGGTATAAATTCCAGGAAAAAGTTGGCAAGTAAAGAATACAATGTTTTGAAAGGAACAATTTGAGAGAGATTTTTCTGATTAAACTTAAAAATTGAAACCTTTTGATTTGGCATAAAGACTTTTTTCCTTCATAATCAGTCGATCAATAAGGTATAGATTCATTCCCTGCCTATTTTAGTTTTCTCTTTCCGAGGTCAACCATTTCTTTCCATCTTTCACGTCACTATGGAAAAACCTTTTTTTTTTTAATTCTCCTAAACCCGAACCAGAATTGTTGTTTGAATCAGTCTGAACCTGTGACGTTCCAACTTTTATTTGATTTTATCTAATCTTTGGAACAGACCCTTTAGGACTTGTATGTAACAGGTACCTTCAGCTCTCTGATTGATGGAAACCACTAGAAACAAATCTACATCTTGAAAAGAAAATATTCGATCTTAGCATGAACAGTATCAAGTTTTAGAATCCAGAAAAGTTTTGGAGCTGAGAAGTTTGAAACACACCACAGAAATTTGACATGCAATATCCTTAAAATAGACAATGGATATCATATTCTTACAGATGCAAACTTTGTTCATAAACCTGATACTAATTCCTGGTCTCCCCAACTGCTCCTGGATTTCCTGGTTTCTGATAACCAAAGCAACACATGCCAGAGTGTCAACTGAAATCATTGGTGATGATTCAACGTCAAACCAAGCTTGCATTAAGATCATTTAAGTGCATACAACAGGTTCATGATGCTTGACAAACTGATTCGGTATCTTACCAAAGAAATTTCCTCATTCTATTAATATATGAAGGTGTGATGTTAACAAACATGAAGGAAATCATTCATTTACAGATTAGTAACTCAACCCAGAATGCAAAACACACACACATACGAACGCAACTTTATGCTTATAGAGTTCTCTCTACTTCTGTCACTAAAGACTATAGACCACATTCTGTTGCTCCATATGGTGGTGCGATTAGAGACTAACAGATGATCGCATAATTGGTCATGTTCCTACTTCCCCGTAGAGCGTCATTTCGTAATCACAGTATGGAACAGGCCTTTTGTGTCTTTCTCTTCTTTCTCTTCTTCTGCTTTGGTGGTTGGAGGACCACTTTAATGGCCGCATCAAAGACAGCTTTAATATTCTATATCGAAAAAAATGGAAGTTGAAATGCATCCTGTCAGCAATACAGCTTTCCTTTAGGCTCGCAAAAAGAATAATAAAATGACGTACCTGCTGCGTTTTAGAACTACATTCAATGTAAACGGGAGCACCAATTATCTTTCTTAACTCCTCTCCCTTGAGAAAGCAAAAATATACATACGAAATATTCGTTATTTTCTTGCAGAAAGACAATGCTTCTGAGCTACATGTGTCAGAAAACAGAATCAGTGGAAAGGAAATGACACCTGATCCGTGGTAATGGGAATTGCACCAGGATGATCTAAAAGGTATTGCTTATCATCTCGAAGATCTACAAGCAGTGTATTTAGTTGCCATTAGAACTCAGTCACTTTTGGGCTTAATCGACTCACTTATTCTATAGTTGACAAGCAATTGGAATAATCGGATATCTAATCTTAAGTAGTTGCATGCAGTCTCTAGCAGTAACTATTCAGGTTAAGAAACCATTTGAGAGACCAGATCTCCATTTAAGTGTATATACAACAGAAGTGTTCCAGACACTATCACAAACTGCAGGTGCAAACTCCTAATAAGGAGATTTTTGAGTCATCTGTTATCGTCTGAAGACTCAATTCAAGAATTGTACCCTGGAAATGAATTTCAGGAACCCTTTGGTAAATATTAGGGTATCAAACTTGTCTAATTAATTTGTTCCTGTTGTTGAACATAAATTTAAGTTCATCATGCACTATTGATATATCCATCATTAATGGCAAAGATGCTCAAATATGTTCCTGTTTTGACAATCATAAACAATTCTTAAAATCTCAATCATCATCTATAACTAGTAAAGAGTCTCAAAAGAAACACCACTGAAATTAGGAAAAGGGAGGAGAGTCTAACCAAGCTTGGTCCCAACAAGAACAATAGGAACACCAGGTGCATAATGCCTCAATTCCGGAATCCACTGACCATTCAAAATAAGCATAAAGTAAATCCATCAGTACATCATTGTATTAAGCATCAGTCTAAAAAAGGTACAAAAGAAGCTTGTAAACTTAGTACTAATCTTACTTTCTTCACAACATTTTCGTAGCTCGCTTTACTAATGAGAGAGAAAGCAAGCAGGAAAACATCTGCTCCTCTATAGCTCAGAGGTCTTAACCTATTGTAATCTTCTTGGCCTGTTCCATAAAATAAATGCAAGAAGTCCATTACACAAAAATCAAGATTAGATTGGGATCTCACAGGCTATGGTCCTATGGACTTACCAGCAGTATCCCACAATCCTAGATTGACGGTGCTCCCATCCACAACCACATTTGCACTGAAATTGTCAAATACAGTTGGCACATAGTCCTGCACCATGGCAGATCGTAAAAAACTCAGAATTCATGACATTAGAATCATTGTCCCATATTAGACAGGTGAATTAAGCTAATAGCAACAGCATATTGCATTTTAAAAAAAAAACTGAGGCATGCATGCACTGCAAACAGTTACTAAAACACAAAAGATACCATGCTGCAGTCATCTAGTGTCAAGTATAATTCATTTGAAATATCTCATATAAGTCGTCATCTTTAACAACAAGAAAGATATTGTGTGTTCTCTAACAAAACTGAATGTCTTACAGTTTAAATAAAATTGGAAAAGTTTTTTAAATTGACTAATGGTAGGTTTATACATTACAACCCAAAAACATGACACGAAATAAACCAAGAAAACTCAACTGAATAGTTGTCAGCAACCAAATAGATAAGAGTCCTAGTTAACTCAATTTAGGGAGAGTAGTTAAAGCAAGTAGATCATGCTCTTGCTTAATGATCTAGACACCAGGTAATCAAAAAAGATAAAATTCCTATCCTCAATCGTCTACTTACACAGGAGTTGAAAACAAGTAGAGTTATAGTAAAATGCACTGCCAAATTTGAATCTATTTATGAAAAGAGAAAAGGCATACCAGTCCTTCTGCAAGAAAGAACAAAAGCAACATAACAATAAACTCTCCCTAGAACCAAATAGTTACGATCATTTATTCATTCAATAATGCTATACAAAACCTTAAAAAGCTATAACTTTCAGTTGAATTTTAGTTAGCCAAGTTAAGAAAGAAAAACTACCCACCCTTCCAAAAATTCCCTAGCATGAGGATATAACATTTAGCATAGATGACAGCTTCCTTTCTCGAGCACCAAATGTTCAGAGATCACGTCTAAGAATGTCAACTGTTATTGCTTTGCAAGATTATGAAGAAACTTCACACAAATAATCCCCAAGAATTTAACACCTGAATTAGATAGACAAAAAAAAGTAAAGATTTTCTGATCTTGTTAAAGCTAAACACAAGAAACAGAGATACTCCCATAAGTTTCTTCCCCTTAAACTTCACCAAGTAGAGACAAGAACGTCAAACCACTAAGAATGAACTTCCAAACACAAGGTTCCAACTTAAAGAACCCGAGAACATGTTATCAGAATGAAGGTGATGCAACTTAAAAATGAAGAATTTCGAGACAGCAAGCAAGAAGCTTTCCGAAAGTAATTCAAGTTTCGCACATACATATTGCTAGAGACGAGCAAAAAGCTCCAAGATTCACACGACCACCCATTATCCAAGTCAACAAATTGCAGTAACCTTCGTTGACTTCACCATAACCCCACATTTTCTCAAGAACCAAACACACACACACACAAAAGGGAAAGGAAAAAACAAGACTTGCAATCAATACGTACAGTAGGAAAAGTGTTGCTGGTGTAGGAAATGAGCATGCAAGTCTTGCCCACAGCACCGTCACCGACAGTGACACACTTTATGAATCTTGAAGCACTCATCTTTTTCACTTCTTTATCTTCTTCAGCACAATTTCTGCAAGACCCACTTCTCAATTCTCGAGAAACAAACAGAAAGTGAGGGAAAAATGTGAACTTTTCAACTCCACCACCTTACCCCCAAGTCAAGTGAGGGAAAAATGTGAACTTTTCACCTCCACCACCTTCCCCCCAAGTCAGCAAATTAAGGGAGCGAATGAAGCAAGAAATTTTGGGGGTTGCTCATGAAAAGATGGAAGAGAAAGACAGCTCTAAGACAGCTATAAATGGTTTACCTATATTTCAGGACTCCCAAGCTCTATGACTTTTTTTTAAAAGATATATATTTTCATATATATTTATCTAAATTACATAATATTTTAATTTTTGCAATTAGAAAATAAAGGAAACATATGCTTCATTTTCATAGGTAGATAAATAATGTCATATTTTATAAGAAAATGAGATATTATGATAGATTTTCTTAATATTTTTTATTTTTATGTTTTTTAAATATTATTTATTCTGCATAATAATTATTAATTATAACAATTTTAATATATTTATTACTTTTATATTCACAATTTCAAAATTATG
>JANKYF010184852.1:0-13317 GCA_029829435.1 Erythroxylum hondense | reverse complement strand
TGGAAATTGTGATATAATTGAAAATGATTTCGAATTTAAGCGGACCCAACTGTTTATTGAATTGCGCGCTTGTGACTAATTCTAAAATATTTTAAAAATTGCATACTGAGTTTGGTACCGGATTTTGTGCCGTAGCCTACCAATCTTGTGTGGCGCGGACTCGGATATCACCCACGATATCGGGTTCGGGTCCTGCGGGGTTGGGGTGCTACAGTGTGTGCTTGTGTCATATTTGACACACACACACACACATATGAATATATTAAAATAATAAATTCAAAATAATTAAAAATAAAATAAAACTAAAATAGACATAAAAGATAATAACAATAATAATTGTAAATACAAATAAGAATACCTAAAAAGGAAATAAAAATAAAAATAGAACAAAATAAAGAGTAAAAATGCAATGAGTAAATAAATACATAAATAAGAAAGAAGACAAGTAAACAAATAAATCAAATAAGTCATTACAAGAAAATGTTTAAGCTAAGTAAGAAAATGTTTCGACTAAATACTAAGAAGGAAATACTACATCTTAAATGTTTAGGCTAAATATAAGATATAAGATTCGAACAAAAAATATTTTAAAAACTTATGTAAAAGAAAAGAAAATCTGTATGTGAGAACATTTATTTGTATCCTAGTACCCTAAAGTTTTCTATTGTAATTCATGTACTTAGTAAGTTCCAATAGAGCCATATCATTCTTGATTACTTCCCTCTAATTCTACTTAAGGCTTCCTTTTTTCATCTTACAGTCTCTGAGTACAATCTTCTTACATCATCTCATTGGAGCATCAGGGTGCGTCCTCTTAACATATCTGAACCACCTAAGCCTTGTCTCTCTTAATTTTCCATTAATACTAGCCACATTTACTTTCTCTCTTACCATTACATTTTTAACCTGGTCTTTTCTAGTAAGATTGCACATCCAACGGAGCATCCTTGTCTTTACCACCATTAGCTTCTGACCGTGCACTTGTTTGATGGGTCAACACCCTGCCCTATAGAGCATAACTTGTTTAATCGTTAAATGATAGAATTTACCTTTGAGTTTGAGTAATGTCTTCTTATCACATAAAACTCTTGATGTACCTTTGTATTTAAGCCACCCTAATATGATACGGTGGACTATGTCTTTATCAATCTCCCTACTACTTTGGATAATAGATCCTAGATATTTAAAATACTCTTTCAGTGGTATAACTTTTAAAACAATCTTTACCTCCATAAAGCCATCTTATAGATTGAAAAGTTGCATTTTAAGTATTCAGTCTTAAACCTACTCCATTTAGAGCCCTTTGACTTTAACATATCCCTCCAAAGTTCTAACTTGATATTGGCATCCTCTTTTATCTCATCCACTAAAACAATCTTATTAGCAAATAGCATACATTAAGGCACATCCCCTTAGATATTCTTAGTGAGCTCATCCATCACTACTGTAATAAAAAAAGGGCTCAATTAGGAACCTTGATGTAGCCTAATATTAATAGAAAAATGCTATGTATCTCTTGTTATTGTCCTTACTCTATTTTTACACCTTCATACATATCCCTAGTAACCGATGTATAGGTTACAAGAACTCCCCTAGCTTCTAAACAACTCTATATGATTTCCTTAGGTAACCTATCATATGCCTTCTCTAATTCAATAAAAACTATATGTAGCTTATGCTATCTTTCCCTATAATTCCATTAATCTTATGAGGAGATGTAAACTTTCTATCATGGACTATCCTAGCATGTAGCCAAACTAGTTCTCTAAGATAAGGAATATCCTTTCTCACACTCTCATATCAATCACCTTCTCCTATAACTTCATGGTATGACTAAGTAGTTTGATGCCTTTATAGTTGTTACAACTTTAGATATCTCTTTTGTTCTTATATAAAGGAATTAGCATACTAAGTCTCCACTCATTCGGTATTTTGTCAAACTTAAATATCATACTAAAAAGTTTGGCTAGCCAAGTAAGACCCTCTTCTCTTGTGCTCTTCCACACCTCTATAGCTATCTCATTATACCCTATTTGCCTTCCACTTCTCATCTCCCTCAAAGCTCTTTTAATTTCATCCCATGTAATCTATTAGTAATAAGTAAAGTTATGATACCTCTCAGACATGCTAAGATCACCCTACACCTTCATTAAAAAGGTTATAAAGGTATCCCTGTCATCTTCTCTTAATGTCATTTTCAGCTATGAGCACCCTTCTTGCCTCATCTTTTATACAACAAGCTTAACCTATGTCTCTCATTTTTTTATTCCTTAGCTCTCACCAACTTAACTATATCATTTTCTCTATCTTTAGTTTCCAATCATTGGTATAATTTCTCGTAGGCTCTAATTTATCTTTTGAGATTATCATCTTCTCCACTTTCTTTTCCAGTTTGTAAATTTCTTTATTAACTACTTTTTCTACCTCTATGTTGCTATCCAATAAAAATTTATAAGCATCCTTCTTGATCTTAACCTTTTTCTTGTACATCTTCATTCCACTACTAAAACTCCATCTTACTACCCATGGGCCCTTTATAATCACCCAAGATCTATTTAATTGTATTCCTTAGAAAAGTTGCTACTCTCTCCCACATATGTTCAGTATCTGCTTCTAATTTCCATTCTTCTTTATATATTACTTTTTCCATAAGTTGTTCCACCGTATCTCCTTTCAGATTCCATCATCTAATTCTTATGTACCTCTTAGGACTTCTCTTATTTCTCTAAACCTTAATTATAATATCCATAACCAATAATCTATGATGATTTGATAAGTAAGCATTAGGTGTCACATTGCAATCCTTGCAACTTGGTCGATCACTAAGCCTTATAAGGAAGTAGTCAATTTGAGTTTTCATTATTTTGCTCTTAAAAGTCACCAAGTTCTCCTCATTTCCATTCTTCTTTATATATTACTTTTTCCATAAGTTGTTCCACCATATCTCCTTTTAGATTCCATCATCTAATTCTTATGTACCTCTTAGGACTTCTCTTATTCCTCTAAACCTTAATTATAATATCCATAACCAATAATCTATGATGGTTTGATAAGTAAGCGTTAGGTGTCATGTTGCAATCCTTGCAACTTGGTCAATTGCTAAGCCTTATAAGGAAGTAGTCAATTTGAGTTTTCATTATTTTTCTCTTAAAAGTCACCAAGTTCTCCTCATTTTTGTTAAAAAAGAGTTGTCTATCACCAAGTCAAATGCTACTATAAGATAAGATAAAGTAGTACCACTATCATTCTTATCACCGTACCTAAAACTCCCATGAGTCTATGAATATCTATATGAGGCCCTATATGACCATTAAAGTCTCCTTCTAAAATAACTTTCTTGTCATAGGGGATCTACTGAATCATCTCATTAGGCTCTTCCTAAAATTGAAGTTTAAGTTGTTCATCCAACCTTATTTAAGTCGTATTAGCACACACCACACTAAAAACGAAACCTTTCACTACAATATTTAAGGATATAATTCTATCATTAGTCCTTTTTACTCTTGTAACATGATGTATAAGTTCTTTGATAACCAAGATACCTACTGCATTCTATCATCTCAAACATTCTGAATACCAAAGTTTGAACATATTAATCTCTTTTGGTTTATCTCCCATCGACTTTGTCTCCTGAATGCATGCTATATGAATTTTATATTTGTCCAAAATCGACACTAATTATAAAAAGTTTACCATAAGGGTTTAGAAGACCTAAGAACCTATCCTTAATTTGTCAACATCTTCTCTTTTCCTAAACCCAAAACTCAGTAAAAGACTAGCTCTTACTCTATCATCAGAAGTCAAAGCCACGACTCCTATCTTAATGCCTAACATAAGTTATAGAAGACAAGCCTAACAGATCCCTAAACAACTCTAATATTACTCAAGAAAAAAAAACAAAGTTTGATCTTAAATCCAAAAAATATGCACCGTATTAAGCAGTTATGAAAATCATAAGTACACACATTGTAAGCAAATCAAAATTTTGATGGTCTAAAATTTAATCAATAATGGTAACTAGGTTGCCACATAATGCTAAAACATAGTACTAGACAGTTAAAAAATAAAAAATATTAAAAAAGATAAACATAAAATACTTAAAACTTTTAATGGTTTGATGAAGACTTAAGAAATCCTAAAATCTTAACACAAAGAGCAACAAATTAACCATGAGCAAGCACAATCTAAAACTCCAATTGAGAAGAAAAATTTATGAGATAATAATTAACTAGACAAGGGAAACAAAGAAATCAATCTAATATATGTAAGAAACCACATACTAGTCTGTATATTCTTATCGTAGTTAGCACCATTCACCAGAAATTCCTCCATTATGAGGCTCACTTTGAATCTACAAAGAAGGAAGTAAAGCACGAGGTTTTCCAAAAGTCAGACAATGAAACATCTAGAAGCTGACTAAAAATAACAAAAGATTACACAATTCATGACTAGATCCAGATAGAAAAAAAGTTATTCATCCAAGATTTGGAATATGACTCCACCAAACCCAAAAAAAAAAAAGAAATATCTAAAAAGAGAAGTTAAGACCTAACAAACAAAAGAAAGACAATTCAAGAACGATAAAGGAAGAAGGTGTCTATGCTAATGAGGATAACCACCTAAAAGAACTAAAAACTAAAATGTAAAGCGAGATAGCCTGAATAGAAGACCAATAATATAAAATTGCAAAATAAATGCAATACGAGTTAATTCTGCATTAAAAGCTAAACAGTAGCTAACTAGAAAAACACAGAGAGAAAAAATAAATAAATTGTTACACGTTTGTAGTTTTGTTTCTTTTGGAGGAAAGTTTCAATCTTTAAGAACAGAGATTGGGAAATGAGGAAGAAGATCTCTTTGCTCACAAAATAAAGAACAGAGATTGCGGTAGTCACTCATTTCTACTGCTACTACTATTGCATAGTCTTTGTAGTCAATCTAGATGTAGACAGAGGGGGTTATGTGATAATTAAATCTATAGCCACCACTTTCAAATTTTTAAAGCAACCAAGAACTTAAAAGGAGATTTGAACTACTGGGTTAATTTTCTAAGTGGTTAATGAACTATCAATAAGAGGCAAGATAAAGGATCGCTTCACATTCTAAAAAATAATTGGCTAAAAGTAAATAAATAAACAAAAAAGAAAAACAAATAAGTAAATGAATCAAAAAGTAATTAAAAAGAAAAAATATAATAAATAAATAAAATAACTAAAGGAGCAAGTATTGTAAACTAAAATATTTTAGCTAATTAAAACACATAAGAAACAAAGAAAAAGGTTCGAAAGTCCAACGAAAAGAGAAGGACCTATCAATATAGGATCCTCTGCCCATATCCTAGTTTACTAAAGTTTCTTATTAAAGGCCAAATCTTTAGTAAGCTCTAGTAGGGAAAGCAATTCTAATACTTAATTTTGTCAAATTTGTTAATTTGTGTTGCAATTGACTTTTTCAACTTACGTATAATGACACAATTTTGGAAATTTTATCAAATTTTTATCAAATTGTTTTGAAAATTTTATCAAATTGAACCTTTTCAATAATTGTTTTGAAATTTTAAAGGTCCAATTAAAAGTTTTTATATTGATTTTGATCATTTTTATCTCAAATTAATCCATTTTTTTTACTTTTTAGTCACTTTGTATATTTCATGACACTTTAACATTTGAATTATATATATTTTATATTGATTATGGATTGAAGTTAAGGGAGATGGCATTTTGGACTTTTATTGAAGTTTTTTTCCCTACAAGTTATTTCTGGATCCTTTATCCTTATATCTATATTGGAGCCTTTGTAGGTCTCCTTCTTATTTCCATAGCTTAATTTTGAGGAAACTCTTCTATCATATCAAAAGAGTCTACTAGTCTCCCATCTTGTTGTCCTTGTAATTTTATGACTCCTAAAGGTAGGAAACTCTAGAATCTAACTAGGACTCAAAGGAATCGAGAGAAATTTTCCCACTCTACCTCCTCTTTCACTTCCACTAAGTGATGAGGATAAGACATTTAGTATGTTTAATTTTTTATTATGGTTTATATGATTTACACAAAAATCGAGTTATTTCTCAGGCTTGCTTAGACCTATTTAAGGATTATGGCCTTATTCATCTTTTTATTGGTCAAAGGTGGAACCTTGCTTACTAATACTTGTCAAGTGAGCTGTAATAATATCAATTATTCCATCAAAAAGCTTAAGCCTTATATAATTTAAGATAACACCCATATCTTTTCAAAGGTCTAAAGTGTAGAAATTCATATCGTCGATTACCTCATAAATGAGATTCTTGGTATTCCTATACTTAGGCATTACTCTTATAACAATTAACTTAACAAATATCAAGTTAGCACTTATTCTTAACTATATGGGCTACAAGTTGATTGAAGGAAAATGACTAGATCCTATCAAACATAGCAAAGTCACATAGGGAGATGGCAATAATGAGCCTCTCCTGATTCATACTATTAAGTTGCCTACAAATGATGAGGCCACCACCTTAAGATCATGTCATAACTCTATACTAGATTTTTGCTTTGATGCTTTGAAGGATACGATTACTTTACTTTAAAGTTAAGTTAGATCCCTCCAAGATAACTTCGAGGACATACTCAATTTGATTTGCTCTTGCCTTCCTCCTCCAAATAATTGATATTCTTTTGATGCTTCTGAAAAGGGGGACAAAGTTAGTGATATGATATATGCTCAGGAGTGGATGCTATATTTATAAGGAGGTTGACTTATTGGATGTACTTGACATAATACTTATTCTTAATATTAATGAAGGAGTTAATTTTAAATATGTTTATCTCCTTATAAGTTATGATTATGCTATTTGACTTCTTTTCTTTTCTTTTTGACTATATGAAATACTAATGATTTTTCTCTTAATATTTGATATTAATAAAATTAATAATTTTCAAGATGCATAAGTTAAGGGGGAGTCAAATGTTCATATTGCTTTGAGACAATAATCATATGTGCTTAATGGCTAATTTTATTACTATCTTCTAAATATCATAACATGTTTTGTCATCATAAAATGGAGAGAATTTTTACACAAAGAAGGTTCATCTACGTTTTTATGAAAATAAATCATAATGATTACTAATGATTTATTTTTTATGTTTTAAAAGTTAGGAAACACATTATGGAGACTATGGAGATAAGTTTATAAATTTCAAATTCGTTTAAATCCAGGATTGGATTAAGAGGATGATAGCTAAAGGCACAATAAGTTCATAAGTTCATTTGTAAATTTTTTGTATCTCTTACTTATTTACTTGGATGCTTTAAGGCTTTTCATATATTAACATATTATATTTTAAACTCAATACATAATCTTTTCAATTATCAAGAAGAACTAATATTTTTATTGGGAAAAATTGCCGAACCCTGCTTCTGGAGCCCAGTATTCGGAGACAAAATAACAGTCAAAACTCATTGCAATTTTTTTTATAAACAATTAACGCATATGAGAAAAATCGATAATCAAATCGGCCCGATTTATTTAAAACAATTTTTGTCACAAAGATGCAAACATTATTAAACACATCAGAGTTTCAGTAATTACTTGGGCCCATCACAAAACACAAAGCTTGTTTTCAAAACATCTTTACATGTAAAAAGAAAACACCCCTTTGGCTTATTACAAGATATAAAATACAAAATACACACGATACAATTTGAATGCTTATGCTTAAAGTGATTCTAAATTACAAAATTTCTTGAACTAACTTCAATACAAAAGTCTCTAACTATCTTGGAGTTCCAATGCCTTGCAAGGATCGCTAATCTTCTCTTTCTGCACCTGAGAAGGGAAGCGTGGGGTAAGCTACACAGCTCAGTGACTAATATATTTATAGCCATTGGAAATTGACCAAATTCAAGCATATGTATATATATATATGTCTAACAATTCTTGCATTTATACTTTATTCAAGCAATATAAACATTCATCAAATTTAGCTCAAATCACATGACACTCAATATACTTCATACTTGACAATTGAAGATGCAATGCACAATAAATAGCTCGAGAGTTCCGTGAACAAAACAGAGAAACCGAAGTTTACTCCATGAACAAAACGAGTCCATCTTTCAGGTCTCGTGGGCCACAAGCGGGCAACCCTGAGAAGGCTTTATGTCGACGTGCACGTGACTACGAAACGGTTCCTCTCTCGCCCAAACAAAGTACATAATCAATGCTTAAAATCATTTTATCAAAAATGAAATACTTTCATACTTTTCATGCTCTTTCTTCTTTCCATTCAAATTACAATGACACGATACAATTCAATGACATAACATTGATCAAAAATCACAATTTAATTATATCAACATATCATACTTCTTCCATAATATAACAAAATCACAATCATCATATATTTTTAACAAGTCAAAATTTAAAAAATTTAACACTTTTTCACACATAAGCAAGAATTTGCCCAATTACACAATAACTGTAAATACAGCACCTGCCTAATTCGCTTGCAAAAATCTAAGTCAAGTTTATCTTTCTCCTTGCTCTTGGGTAGGATTCTCTTGGTTCCCTAAAACAAACTAAATTTCATTCAATAGGAATCCAATAGAAAATCTCACAATGCAAAATCACTAAAATTGATTCTAGAATGTTTAAACCCAAGCATTTTCTAAACTCCATAGACCAAAATCCTTCAAAAAATTCAAAAGATCCAAAATGGTCTTACCTTGATTCTTCATCAATTGAAGAGATCTTTAGCTTAAAGGGAAGCTCTTCTCTTCCTCTTCCTTTTTCCTTTCTTGAATAACTCTAAAATCTCTTTTGAAGACTAAGAAAAGTTAAACCCTAACTTGTTTTCTCTTCCTTTTCTCCTTCTCTTCTTCTCTTCGTATTTCTCTCTCTTTTTCATGACACTCCTTTTTTTTCAATTTTTGTTCTCCTCTCTTCTTAAAATGCAAGACAACACTTCTTCTTCCACTTATTCCCTTAATGATTGAGAAATGTCCCATTTTCCCTTCCATTTATGCCTTAGGTCTTTTATACTTAAGTGTCTTGCCAAAAGCACCCTTGAATATTCTGACATAACTATTTCTTCTAGAAAAGTGTTCTCCCTTGTCTTAAGTTTCCAATGACACCAAAATCAATCCATTTGGTTCAGAAATATGAAAGTTAGGGCCAAAACATTTTAGACTGTTGTTAGACTGAAACAATACACTAAACCCGAATTCCATCCAGAAATTGAAAGTCCTAAAGACTGAAATAGATTTCAACTTCTTCATACCATTTGTAGCTCAATGTCTCTAGTTTATCTTGAAACAAGAACTATCTCATTTGGAATCCTATAGATCCAGATATATTCAAAATACCGAAGTATGTCTAGTAAACATCTAATTCCTACTCTTCCAACTGATACCCTTATTTTGATTCAATCCATCTTTTTCCAATTAATACCAAAAGGTATCAGAATCTATGGAGGGATAGAAAGAGGTGTTAAGAAACTATTGGTTTAAGAATCACTTCATTTGGAGGTCGGATAACAAAATTATAGCCGAAAGAATCAAACAAGGTTTGGTCCTCAATCATATTAAACTTGTCTCGGGAAAAATGACATAACTTTCACTAGAGATGTTGGATTAAGATCAACTTAGGACGATTTCAAAAAGGACTTTGAGATTTACAACTTTGAAGAAGACCATAAGGTTAGATTTTATCATCTGAATGGTCAAAATGGACCAGACAATAAGCTCAGATGAAGCCAAAAGAAAAATAGACGAATGGGAAAAAATAGACAAAATGGGGAAATTTGCCATAACTTTTCCCTACAGATATCGAATTTGTGTGTTCTTTGGATGATTCGAAAGAGGACTTCAAGATCTACAACTTTTATGAAGACCTCGAAGACGAATTCTATCTTCTGAAATGGACCAGAAGATAGGCCGAACGAAAAAACAGAAGAATCAAAACATAAAAGAAGTAAAAAGCAGAAGAAGCAAAACATAGAAGATATGATGTCACCACAAACCATATGACGTCATCACAAAAGAAGCAAAACATAAAAGAAGTGAAAAGACAGAAGAAGCAAAACATAGATGAAGTAAAAAACAGATGAAGCAAAATATAGAAGATATGACGTTATCACGGAACATATGATGTCATCACAGAAGAAGCAAAATATAGAAGAAGCAAAAAGCAGAAGAATCAAAACTTAGAAAATATGACGTCATCACAGACCATATGATGTCATCACAGAAGAAGCAAAACATAAAAGAAGCGAAAAGACAGAAGAAGCAAAACATAGAAGATATGACGTCATCACAGACCATATGACGTCATCACAAAAGAAGTAAAACATAGAAGAAACGAAAAGACAGAAGAAACAAAACATAGAAGAAGCAAAAAGCAGAAGAAGCAAAACATAGAAGATATGATGTCATCACATACCATATGACATCATCACAGAAGAAGCAAAACATAGAAGATATGACGTCATTACAGATCATATGATGTCATCACTGAAGAAGCAAAACATAGAAGATATGACATCATCACAGACCATATGATGTCATCACATAAGAAGCAAAACATAGAAGAAGTGAAAAGAAAGAAGAAGCAAATCATAAAAGATATGACATCATCACAGACCATATGACATTATCACAAAAAAAAGCAAAACATAGAAGAAGCAAAACATAAAAGATATGACGTCATCACAGACCATATGATGTCATCACAGAAGAAGCAAAACATAGAAGAAGTGAAAAGACAGAAGAATCAAAACATAAAAGAAGCAAAAAGCAAAAGAAGCAAAACATAAAAGAAGCAAAAAGCAAAAGAAGCAAAACATAGAAGATATGACATCATCACAGACCATATAATGTCATCACAGAAGAAGCAAAACATAAAAGAAGCGAAAAGACAAAAGAAGCAAAACATAGAAGAAGAAAAACATAGAAGATATTTACATCATCACAGACCATATGATGTCATCACAAAAGAAGCAAAACATAAAAGAAGCGAAAAGACAGAAGGAGCAAAACATAGAAGAAGCAAAAAACAGAAGAAGCAAAACATAGAAGATATGGCATCATCACAGACCATATGATGTCATCACAGAAAAAGCAAAATATAGAAGAAGCGAAAAGACAGAAGAAGCAAATCATAGAAGATATGACATCATCACAGACCATGTGACGTCATCACAAACCATACAAATTTATAAAAAAATCATCTTCTCTTATAAGGACCATAACTTTTGACTGCAAAGTTTGAAAGTTCCATACCATATACCGTTGAAAAGATGAAAGAAAGACCTATAACTTTCTAGAAGACACATTTGCCTAAATCAACCTAGATTAATCCAAAATTGCCCTTGACTTTAGAACACGAATTTTACATTCATCCACCAATATACTGCACCCAGTTCTCAACTTCATGAAAAAATTTCAGACTCTTAAAGATAGAATTTAAATTCAATGTCTTCATAAAAATGTAGCCATATTTTTCTAGTTTAATCCAAATCAAGAATCATCTCGTTTGCATAACTAGAGAAAAAGTTGTGGCTAAAAGATTGAAGCATACTCTGTAAATATTTTCCAGATCAACCACCCATTTTGTTTCACAATCTTTCCTTAACACAAATCATACTAAGATCACCTTTTTTACTTCATTTACTCCTTATTCTCAAATTCATTTAAAATCAATATCATCTATAAAGAAATTTATAATCCATGATTAATCATGAATACCCATAACAGAACATACACATATATACATATTCTTCATCAACTTATTACATAAATTCAACTTCATTTTTGCTTTCATTCTAATTCTAACTTTCTCCTTAATTCTTCCTATTTCGAAATCTCTTATCCACTAAAAGTACCAAGGCAAAATATGAATCTATCTACATTTCTCATTCGCTACTTTACTCTTGTCTATCATCTCTTAGTTCACGAATTTTCATTCATTTGTTCTTTACTCATGACTAATTGCCAAATTTCTTATTTCCAGTTCTAATTTCTAAGAAACATTCAGGGTCCAATAAGAATTATCTCAATAAAGTTTTGGAGAGATTTGGCATGCAAGATGCCAAAGTAATTAGTACTCCTCTTGCTATTCATTTTAGACTATTTGTTGCTCAATCACCACAACCACAGGAAGAGGAAGATTATATGGCACGAGTTCCATGTTCTAGTGCCATTGGCAGTATTATGTATGCAATGGTATGTACTCATCTTGATATTTCACAAGCTATTAGTGTCATTAGCAGATATATGGCCAATCCTGATAAAGAACATTGGCAGGTTGTGAAATGAATTCTCAAATACTTAAAGGGCATTTCAAACTTTTGTTTAGAGTTTGGTAGAACCAGCAACACTTTGTTTGGTTTTCTAGATTCAGATTATGCCGTTGATCTCAACAGATGCAAGTCTCTAACAAGTTATGTATTTTGCATTGGAGGTTGTGTTGTTAGTTAGAAAGCTACTCTACAACATGTAATAGCTTTATATACTACTGAAGCAGAATATATGATAGTTACTGAGGCTATCAAAGAAGCATTATGGTTGAGGGGTTTATTTGGCAAGTTATCCCTTCATTAAGGGGCTACTACTGTTTATGGTGACAGTCAGAGTGCTATTCATTTGAAAAAAGAATGTATCATAAGAGGATGAAGCATATTGATGTGAAGTATCATTTCATTCTGGATACTATTGCAGAGAAGAAGGTCCTTATTTAAAAGATTAACACTAAGGGCAATTCTGCTGACATATTTATGAAGGTTCTTCCAGTTTACAAGTTCAAGCGCAATACTTGCACTTGATTGGCATTTATATTTGGTGATATAGCCCTTTTGGGGCATTATCAGAGAAGATGAAGCAGATCACTAATTGTTCGGGACCAATTCAAGGTAGAAATTTATTGCATGCCTTGGCCCCCTCTAATAAGTCAAAAATAATGGCTATTGGATGCATGCTTTGGCTTCTTCCACTAAGTCAAAAATAATGGCCACCGTTTAGAAATTTGTCATTGATATAGATTGAAGAAATTTTGGACAGAAGCTTAGGATTTCAACTATAAATAGAAGTTATGGTTTGATACATAAACACACCATTCCTTTTTCTCCTTCAGTCACCAAAACAGCACAAATCCTCTTATCCTTTCTTCAGTTATTTTCTGTATATTTGATTAGTCTTGAAAGCCCTTTGTTTTAACCTTTGTACTTGTATACATTCTTCATATATTAGTAAAATTGCTCAATCTCCAATCGTTGACGTAGGTCATATTGACCAAACCACTCAAATCTTTATGCTCTGTCCTATTTTATTTTACCTATCTTT
>JANKYF010184843.1:0-13319 GCA_029829435.1 Erythroxylum hondense | reverse complement strand
AACAAACCCGAAGAATATAAGGAACTTAAAAGTCCAACCAACCATATGAGATGACAGCTTTATTTTCATGTCAGGAAACATAGTTCACCTGCCATGCATTGTCTACTATTACGATGATGACTAAGAGAGTATCGCATTTAAACCAAATCAGGCCGTAGAAGTGTATGGTTTATAATGGAAAATCATGGAATTAGTACAACTCTTGACTGATAGTAAAATATCAGTAACCTGATTACAAGCTCTTTGAGTATGTACAGAAACACTGACTTGATCGAATTTGGGAAGAAATTGATTTCATTTAGCAATATAACATAGCTAGCTTGAGAACTTCTTTCAGTTTTGAGTAATGACTTGCTATCTACGGGCTTGGGAAGAAAGTTTTGAGACCCCAAATACTTACAGCATTGCTGATTCTTAGGAGAGAAGGTAAAAGAAGTCCTAAAGCAAAATTTTAGTTGGGTAGTCTGAATCAAGGGACCTGCATTGTTTCCTTCCAGCTGAGAGAGACTGAAAGAAAGGGGATTAGGAGGAAGACTCAAATCATTTCATAACCCAGTTGTCCAATCATTAACACGTTTCCATGCTGGTAACATAATTCAACAGAGACATTTGCCCATCTTCTTGTTGATAAACCAACTTTTACCATGAGAATAAAAGAACAAAAAGCTCGTTTTCCCCTTTCAGTTATCACCTTTTACTAGGTTTTATGGTAGTATGTTCATTTCCATCCGAAATTTATTACCCAGTTAGACGTCTTTCAATGTACAACGTATTGGATAGGGACAATAAAGATTTGGAGATTGAAAAGTAATGCCACTCGAAAGTTTTAGGACTAAGACGACGATTTGAAAGATATTCCATACATTCATCACTAAATGCACTTGTAATTGTCCCAATAAAGCAGACAAGTGTTCATAATTGGACAACTCATTAACCCCAGAAAGAGCATCCGATGAAATACTCCTTCAACATATCACCAAAAAAATCGAATAAACTACAAGTACTGCAAAAGGGATTTGAGGAGTTTAAGTACTATACCCTTTGTCAATGTACTCAGCATATGATCGGTTAAAAAACATAGGGCCATGCCAGTAAAAGGATATTACCGTCCTCTCCTATGCTTGAGGATTATTCATTGAGGAAGCAAGTTGCTGAATTCATTATTAAAAATCATAGAAAAGATAAAGATACAAAAGCTATGATGCTCCTTTACTCTTCCTTTCTTCATATCTTAATGCCTATGATTAGGATCAACCTAAAATGTTGCAAGAACCAGCACTTGAGCTTGCAAACTCATTAGCCTAAGGTTAGCGACTAACAAGTCCTAAGTTTTAGTCTGGATAGCAAACTGTCCTTTCTTGAATGTAAAGGCTTGACCTTTTTCATTAAGAATGTCTATGCCATTCTCTACTACATCTCTTAGTTGGAGTTTGCTGGTTGCTCATGCCTTTGCTTTCCAAGTGGGGCTGCTATAAATATCCTTTGTTTTTTTTTACTTCTTTTTGGCATTCTGTCCAGCCTAGAGTAATAATTACAATGATGAGAAATGCTTTCACTTTGCCATTAACATGGGATACTGTTCTTTCTTTAACATCCATGATGGACAGTCTTTTTTGTTCTTTCTTTTTACATAAGAAAAGTATATGTAATGAGGCTACACTAGTCAATTTTAATCACAGAGCAGAGCAAGAACTACTGGATTACTTTAGTGGAACAAAAGAAATTGCAAAAGTATTAAGCGGGGCAGCCCCTGTTCGCTGCCTCGGATCCCTCGAGAATACAGCTGAAAGCTTAAAGGGTATCATGATCTATCTTCATTTTAGTAAGTAAAGCTATTAGTTATAGTGATCTAAGTCTAACTCGCAGATTTCCAAGTTAACTAAAAGCAACTGAGGTTTGTTGGTCTTCCAACTGCCCTACATTTGTGTTGTTCTTTTCGTTTTGTAAATGGAAAATTCCAACCATTTTTCCTGTGAATATGTTATTTCTTGTATTTGTGATATGTGTTTTTGTACATACTCAATAAAACATTTTATCGAATACAACATTTATTTATGCGGAACTCACCTAAGACTTGTATAAATAAATGATTAAAATTTATTGAACATAATAAAACACCATAAAATTAGACAGAAATTCTAGACCCTGTATGATGTGGGTTGCCATCGTCACACATGTCATGAACCTCCTGCGTCAGAAAAAGAACCTGAAGAGTCGAGATATGTGGGTTCCCCGAGCACGTGAAGGTTTTTATTTGGCACCTCAAATACTACCTGTAAAGATAATCTTTCCTTAATTTCCTCCCCATCTCCAATTATATTGGAACGTGTTCAACTCTTACTTTTGGTGTACAATTCAGTTATTTCCTATCCTAGGTTACCAAATGCACTGGGACTTGTAAGATTACGAATTGGCCTATAGTTTGATTTATACGGTGACGTTCCATACATACTGTATTAAGTAGCAAGAGGCAGGGAAAGGATCCAATAGCCAAGTGACACCTATGACATCACGTGGGGTCTTTACATTTTGAAGATTATAGCTCGGCCGAAACGGCCCATAAAATGGGTCCGGGTAAGCCCGTGCCACGTGGGCCTTTCACGAATCCGAACCTGGCTGGTTTCGTCCCGAGCCTAAGATTTGAAAATTTTCGAACGTTAGATCTCCTCCTCTCCCCTGTCTGCTACGACTGATTTACTTAGTCATGCTTTTTACTAATAATTATTTTTAAAAAATAAGTAATAATATTCCAGTCCCTTTTATTGCTTAGGCTCGAAGATCATACAAGTAATGTAATGAACTGATGCGGTTAAGATTTGATGATTATAATATAGGACTCAGCTGTTTGGCAACCGTTTTCAACTACCGTTTTGGTTTTCTGATTGATACACTTTGCCTAACACACTGGAGCTTTTGATGTATGTTTTGCTGCTTTAAAGTGCGGATTAAAGATTATGCTGGTAAATTATAAATGCATTTTTTTTTTGTTAACAATATATGCAATCCCTAAGGTTTTTTGCTTTGTGAGAATTTGAGGAGGATTATATTGTACGCAATTTTTCTTTTGTATTTTTACAAAGAGACTGTTTCTATGACCTAAATTTGTAATCTTATTAGTATCGGTCCTGCCGTTTTATAAGTCCCGGGCAAATAAAAAAGATTTTTGTTTTAGCTTTTTTCCTTTATGATAGTCAAAATTAGGCTCTTATAAAAAATTAAAGAGATAAAATAGGGATCCTTTTGTTGTTCTTTATAAAGATCAATATCTTTATAAAAAACAAAATAAAATAAAATAAAACTCTTTTAGTTGCAATTTTTATTCTTCATAAAGTTATCCCTGAGCAGGTGCCCTGCCTGTCTTTGCCCAAGATCAGCTCAGGATTTTATGATAACAAAAGGACAACTTTACTAGTTGATATAATGCTTATCCTGTTATGAAATTATGGATGTGATTTCTTGAATTTAATACATGCTGACACAAAATAAAGTTTATAGAGATTGTTTTGGCAATCAATAATAGATTTCTCTTTCCTGCTCAGGAGAAAAAAGGTAAATTTTGTTGTGTACATGTTAAAACGTACATGAACAATGGGTAGCTTAGCTACTTCAAAATGGTGTAATTAAATATTATGCAGAAACGCATGGTAAGGTTGGTATCATAATCACAAAGCTTTAGCAAATCTACGTGATAAAGCTTTGACGATGTCAATAATATTAATGTTCATGAACTAATGTCACTCTGAAAAGGAAATTAACAGATTCCATCTTTGACGATGGACATAAATTATTAGGCCTAATAAGCATGTAACTGTATACGTACACATACTTTGTATCGTTGTTAGGTTATAGTTGATGGGATCTTCAATTAATTTTATCTAACAATAATGTCTCTAAAATTGGGATTGTTGATGAAAATGCTGTACATAACATTTTATAGATCAGAACATAATGTAAGAGTGAAGCAAAAGAAAGGTGAAAAGGTCTGCCTGAGCCTTCAAACATGATATGTTTATCTCATATATTGGAAAAATCCCACCGAAATTGAACATTTGGATTGTGAAGAATGAACATATTCAACAGTCATGCATAACAACATCAAAGAAATGGACAAACCAGCCGTCCGCTTTTGGTTGAAATTGAATGCTTCAGTTTTGAATTCCAATGGAGGGAGGGATGGGATACCCAACACAATTTTGTAAAAAGAAAACCTTCCAGTCCAAAAATAACGTACTAATAAAACAAGACGCCCCCAACCCCAACTATCCTCTTTTTTTTATTATTATTATCCACGAGGTGTCTTAGGATAGTTCCAATTATAAAAAGGCACATTTAAATTATTCACTTTCAGACTAATCCCTGCTTGAATTGAGCAGGTCCCTTGCAGAAGGCAAAACACTGGCCTCAAATTTTAAAAGAATAGTTGCAAACCACCCCAACTATCCTTTTTAATAAACCACTTATGATTATGACAGGCAGTGAGGTTTTAACGAGTTTTTCGAAGGATGGTGGAATAAAGATCACTATTCGGTTACAGAGCGTGACGATCACGTCCCAAGAGTTTTACCAGCTCCACCTTGGTAAAGGTGTACGCGCCGAGTATGGCTTCTGAAAAGACAAGGCAGTTACAACGGGAGGTTGGGAGAGAGGTTAGGAGAGCAGGTATGGGAGAGAAAGAGATAGAGATAGAGAGAGAGTGTGCGTGGTACGTAGAAATGAGTACAAAGCACGTACAGAGATACTTAAGTATGGGAGGTTAGTGTATTGTATGTAACTAAGTAGTTGAGTAGACAATGGGGAACGTGGGAGATGAATAAAGAGATTTGAAAAGAGAAAAAGAAGGCAAAAGGCAAATCCAACACACCGCAAAATATCATCATCTCCCTCCCTCTCTCATCCCATTCTCATTCTCTCAAATTGAAGCCCATTTTTCTGCTTTTTGGTTCTTCGGGAGGTACTTGTTGTAAGTTTGTAGTATTTTGTTGAGGAAACAGAATAGAAACAGAGCGTTTCTTCTTGTTCTTGATTGTTTGTAGGGGTTGTCGTTTGGTAGGGAGGAATGGAGGAAGGAGGATTGTCGTTTTCGGTGGCGGCAGTGGTGGAGGATGTTCTGCAACAGCACGGCATTAGACACAGAGATGTTGATTTAGAGTCTAGAAAAGCTCAAGAAGCTGGTATCCTACATATTTACTTTCTTTTTTCTTCTTTTACATATCAATTTGCTTGATTCGGGATGTTTCATTACATGGAATATACAATTTTTTAGAAGAAATTTATCTATCCTTTCTCGATGAAATTAACTGTAGCGTCGAGGAGATACGAAGCAGCAGGGTGGTTAAGAAAGATGGTCGGAGTAGTGGGAGCTAAGGATTTGCCGGCAGAGCCTTCGGAGGAGGAGTTGAGGCTTGGATTGAGAAGTGGGATCATTCTATGCAATGCTCTTAATAAGGTCCAATCTGGAGCTGTGCCTAAGGTGCGTGAATTTGTACATATATACATGTATATATATGCAATTAACTCAATCCCTTGTAGATTGTTGTAGTTATTAGATAAAAATTTATGGGGTATTAAAAAAATTGTTTGCTTGCAGGTGGTTGAAAGTCCATGTGACGCTGCGCTTATCCCGGATGGAGCAGCATTGTCTGCATTTCAATACTTTGAAAACGTGAGGAATTTCCTTGTGGCTGTTCAAGAGTTGGGGATTCCTACTTTTGAAGCTTCTGATCTTGAACAAGTATGTCTTGCATTTTGCTATAAGCAAATTTCTTCTTTATTCCCTTAGTTTTAAAATTGCAATTTGTATATACCTGTAGTTCTAAAGCTGAATTGTGTTTTGTTGAGTTTTTAGCCTAAACTTGCCAATATGTTGTTGTTGTCCTCTTTCTGCACAATCTCAGGGAGGAAAATCTGCCAGGGTTGTGAACAGTGTTTTGGCACTCAAATCCTATTATGAGTGGAAACAGAGTGGTGGAAATGGAGTATGGAAATTTGGAGGAACGGTGAAACCTACCATGACCACAAAATCATTTGTGAGGAAAAATGCAGAACCTTTCATGAATTGTTTGTCAAGGAACTCACCAATGAATGAGAAATCATTGAGTGCCCTGCCCGCTGAGCTTGATTACAATAAAATGGTTGGTATACTTAGCTCTTAGGGTTGTGGTTATGCTTGTGCTTGGACATAAAGGAATTCAAATTTTTATAACTGTCGCAGTCCACTGGTTCATGGAGCATGCTTGTTCGTCCTCTGTTGATGGATAAAAAGCCTGAAGAAGTTCAAATGGTAAGAGATTACACTTTATATTTTTTAATGTGACTTGGAGATGGAGCATCTGTTGATCAAAATAAACTAATTAAGAAGTGAATGTAATAGCAAGTGCAGCAACTTTTACACAACTAGTGTTCTGTTTTTGGTGCAGAAAAATTAGCTGTCCTCTTATCACTATATTTTCTCATTTCCACTCCCTGATGAAAAGTATTTGCATTGCATCATAACTCTGTAGTTGCATCTTAGTGTGACTAAGTGCTGTAGCTTGCTTTTGTTTCCATTGCTTCTAACATTGCCTTATGCCGTGTCCACTTGCAATAGTTGGTGGAATCAGTTCTCAGCAAGCTTGTTGATGAGTTTGAGCATAGGATCGCAAACCAACGTGATCTGGTATGCTGAAGTTTAACTTTCTTTCATAAGAAGAAAATGGAATTCCATCAACACCAATTAATTGTTATCTTTTGCTGTAATTTGAAGGTTAAGGCTACTCCTAAAAACAACACTTCTTCACAGGGAAATAAGTTTTCCTTCAAATCTGCATTAAAAACTAAAACGGTAAGTCTCCTTGATCTGCATAGCCCCAGCTGGTTATGAAATTTTACTTTGAAGCCATCGATATATCGTTTGTACTTCATATTTTCTTCGGTTTCTGATTGATGAAGAGTGAAGAGATTAGCAATGAAGTGATCAAGAAAGAGGAACTTTCTCGCAAAATCAAGGAGGACGAATCACAAAACCAAACTTTAAAAAAGCAGATGGTCTTTGATCAACAGCAAAGAGATGTCCAGGTATGCTATTTGTGCTATATATCTTTCTCTGGCTTTATAAGCAACAAGACTGCCTACAATAATCTTTCTATTGTAGGAATTAAAACATTCACTTTGCGCAACAAAGGCTGGTTTGCAGTTTATGCAAATGAAATTTCATGAAGAATTCAACAATCTTGGTAAGTTTTCTAATTTAGACTTTGTTTTATTTTAATCTCTCTGTGCCTATCATTCCACCTCCTTTTGCTTCTTTTTTGGTGGATCTTGGTGGGGAAGGCAAGCCACAGAAATAATATGAAGCTTTGAAGCTGAGGTTCAAACTTGTTACTTTCATTACAGGAATGCATATTCAAGGACTAGCTCATGCGGCTTCGGGTTACCATAAGGTCCTTGAAGAAAATCGTAAGCTTTACAATGAAGTGCAGGATTTAAAGGGTAGGCTACTATTGCAAAAAATCTATTGTGGAACTTATATCTGAGCCTTTTTTCATAAAACCTTCATACTTTGGTTCCTTTGAATAGGTAGTATTCGGGTTTACTGTCGAGTGCGACCATTTTTATCGAGACAATCAAATTTTTTAAGTTCCGTGGACAATATAGAAGAAGGCTCTATTGATATAAACACCCCATCAAGATATGGCAAAGGACGCAAGTCCTTCAGCTTCAACAAAGTTTTTGGCGCAACTGCAACACAAGGTTGGCTAGAATTTCATCAAGAGTTATTCTTGGCACAAATAAAATTATATGAATCTTAAATGATTCATTAAATTGCAGCGGAGGTCTTCTTTGACATGCAGCCTCTGATTCGGTCAGTTCTGGATGGATATAATGTTTGCATTTTTGCATATGGTCAAACTGGATCTGGAAAAACATATACAATGGTAAAGCATTTAAGATATATATGTAGCTCATTATGCTAGAAAATGTTGTGGTTTATATACCAAAAAAAAAAAAAACAGAAAATGTTGTGGTTGCTTAGTAGTATGCCAAAATGTTTTGTTGTCATACTTTCAGACCGGACCCAAAGAGCTTACGGAGGAAAGCCTTGGTGTGAATTATAGGGCATTGGGTGACTTGTTTCTTCTAGCAGAGCAAAGGAAGAACACTTTCCGCTATAATGTTGCAGTTCAAATGATTGAGATTTACAATGAGCAAGTCAGGGATCTCCTTGTGACTGACGGAAGTAACAGAAGATATCCTTCAAAACTATACAATTCTTGTTATGCATGATATATCACTTTAGCTTGATTTCATGATGATTTCCTCTGTTAATTGATAAGTATACCAAGCATTTGAAACTTCATCTGAATGTGTGAAATTGCACATAAAAAAGTCATACTTAATTCAGTGACACATTAGAAATCCGCAATAGTTCTCAGAATGGTCTAAACGTACCAGATGCAAACCTGGTTGCAGTGTCATCAACATCAGATGTAATTGATTTGATGAACGTTGGACAAAGGAATCGTGCTGTTGGTGCTACAGCATTAAATGACCGAAGCAGTCGTTCTCACAGGTGGGTTCTTGTCTTTTGTGTGTTCTTTGCACAATTATATATTCCAATGCTTTCATCCAGTGTAGCTTATAGTCTTAGTGGAAATGTAGCTGCTTGACTGTTCATGTTCAAGGAATAGACATGACATCTGGGACTATTCTTCGTGGCTGCATGCATTTGGTTGATTTGGCGGGTAGTGAGAGGGTGGACAAATCCGAAGCCACAGGGGATAGACTTAAAGAAGCACAGCATATTAACAAATCTCTCTCTGCTCTAGGTGATGTCATTGCATCACTTGCGCAAAAGAATCCTCATGTCCCTTACAGAAACAGCAAGCTTACACAGTTACTACAAGACTCGCTTGGTAAGGTCCAAATGGCATAGTTCAACTAAGATTTTCTCAGTTCATTCTTTTCAGAGAGCAGTGGCCACTTGTTGCTTTGCTATTCTTGTTTCAGGAGGGCAAGCCAAGACACTGATGTTTGTTCACATAGGCCCTGAGCTTGATGCCATTGGTGAAACAATAAGTACGCTCAAATTTGCAGAGCGGGTAGCCACTGTTGAACTTGGTGCCGCACGAGTGAACAAAGATGGTGCAGATGTTAAAGAACTCAAAGAACAAGTTAGTACCTCTTTATCTCTAAGCTTTAACCTTCTATAATTCCCTCACCTCACGATTAACTTTCTAATTGACATACCAGCCACCTAAAGTTGATTTTATTGTCTTTCTTTACCTCCAGATTGCAAGCCTTAAGGCCACACTGGCGAAAAAGGAGGGTGAGCCAGAATACCTTCAATATTCTGCATCTGGTAATTCTGACGGCTATAGAAGGAAAGAAAGTGACTTTACACCTTTCAATCTCAAGCAGCAATGTGGAGATTTGACTGATACCATTGGCTTCAGGCAACCCATGGGTGAAGTAGGCAACATAGAGGTGAATATTGCTTCACTGTGATCAGTGGGTTGCTTTGTCTTTTTAAAAGCTTTCAGGTTAATATATTTGAGCATTTGCAAATGTTACAAGCCCTGTAATTATGTCACCAGATTCAGAAACTAGCTTGCAAAAGGTCTTCGCGAGAAGTGTTATCCCTTGTGAGCTTAGCAGCCAACTGTTTCGAATAGTTTCCATTTTCTGTAATATGAAAGAGTAAAATCCACACATTTGATAACTAAACCAATTATATTCTTTGAAGAAGGAATCCATATTTGGTTCTTCTTTTGGATCTTATCCTATGGCATTTAGTCCTAATCTTTACACTTTGCTGCTGTTATTATTTACATAACGAAATAACTAATATCATGCATATACAACATGATAAATTTTGACTAATTTTGAGTTTTGTGCAGGTTCATTCAAACTCTAAATTGCGGCAAAAGAGGCAAAGTTTTGATCTTGATGAGCTGTTGGCTAATTCACCTCCATGGCCTCCGGTCATTAGTCCTAGCCAAAATTATGGGGAGGACGAGAAGGAAATGGGATCTGGTGAGTGGGTGGATAAAGTCATGGTGAACAAACAAGAAGCCATAAACAGAGTTGAAAACTCAACGGGATGTTGGGAAGCTGATAATGGCCATTTGCCTAATGTCTTTTACCAAAAGTATCTGTCAGATTCTACCAAAAATTTCCCTGAACAATCCTATAACATTTTCATGGGTAACAACCGTTTGAAGGTTGCTACAACAAACGACCTGGATGATAATCTAGATGCTGTCACTAGCGTCTCATCCGAACCTGATTTATTGTGGCAACTTAATCAGGCCAAACTTACTAGCTTAACCAATGGAATTGAGTCGAAGGCCACAAAGTCATTCTCAAAAGCAGCAAAGAACCAAGACTTAAGGTGCAAACAGCTTTGGTGAAGGAGCACTCGAAAATAGATGGGAGCATGTCTCCATCTTTAGTGAGCACAAGGGGCAACAGCGGTCAATCTGAACATAGGGAAGTCGATCAGCAGTGGAGAGTTTATGTTGAATAGTGAGCCAAAGGATGAAAGATAACCGTGGCGTTACAAATTTTCTCCAAACCGTGGCTGCCCAAGGGACCTTAGCTCGATGAGAACGCAAATTGTCATAAATGATGCGATTGGACAAAGAGGCGATAGGTAGAGTCTGCCAGAAAAAGGCATCAGAATCCTGTGGAGAGGGGGGTAGGAAGGTTGAAGATGGCTTAAGCTACGCGGTAGATGCCACGAGGAACCGTTAATGAATGCTCGCATCCGAGTGTGGAGGGGAATAAAGAGGAGACTGGAAACACATTTAAGCTGTGAATTAAGGGTCCAGAGCTGGACTAATTATCAAACCATAGGGAAGCCAAGCGGCCATCTTTAATAATACAGGTAGTGTCTCGCTGAACGTCATCGTGCAACTTCAATAGTTGGTTGAGGAAGAAAGAGTGGGAAGCGGTCGGTTGGATAGCCCATATGCTGTGACCGCGCAGAAAATAAGCATGCAGCCATTTAAGCCACAGAGAATTCTTGTCCTCCAGAATCCACCATAAGCGTTTGAGTAGCAAAGAACGATTGACTATTCGGAGGGGAAGAATATTCAACCTACCTTCACTTTTGTCATAACAGAGGTCGGACCATTTTACCTTACAGAAACAGCAAGCTTACACAGTTACTACAAGACTCACTTGGTAAGGTCCAAATGGCATAGTTCAACTAAGATTTTCTCAGTTCATTCTTTTCAGAGAGCAGTGGCCACTTGTTGCTTTGCTATTCTTGTTTCAGGAGGGCAAGCCAAGACACTGATG
This sequence comes from Erythroxylum hondense, assembly GCA_029829435.1. Classification (NCBI taxonomy): domain Eukaryota; kingdom Viridiplantae; phylum Streptophyta; class Magnoliopsida; order Malpighiales; family Erythroxylaceae; genus Erythroxylum; species Erythroxylum hondense. Next base: position 2,039 of record JANKYF010184843.1, on the reverse strand, counting down.
TTTGTTCACATAGGCCCTGAGCTTGATGCCATTGGTGAAACAATAAGTACGCTCAAATTTGCAGAGCGGGTAGCCACTGTTGAACTTGGTGCCGCACGAGTGAACAAAGATGGTGCAGATGTTAAAGAACTCAAAGAACAAGTTAGTACCTCTTTATCTCTAAGCTTTAACCTTCTATAATTCCCTCACCTCACGATTAACTTTCTAATTGACATACCAGCCACCTAAAGTTGATTTTATTGTCTTTCTTTACCTCCAGATTGCAAGCCTTAAGGCCACACTGGCGAAAAAGGAGGGTGAGCCAGAATACCTTCAATATTCTGCATCTGGTAATTCTGACGGCTATAGAAGGAAAGAAAGTGACTTTACACCTTTCAATCTCAAGCAGCAATGTGGAGATTTGACTGATACCATTGGCTTCAGGCAACCCATGGGTGAAGTAGGCAACATAGAGGTGAATATTGCTTCACTGTGATCAGTGGGTTGCTTTGTCTTTTTAAAAGCTTTCAGGTTAATATATTTGAGCATTTGCAAATGTTACAAGCCCTGTAATTATGTCACCAGATTCAGAAACTAGCTTGCAAAAGGTCTTCGCGAGAAGTGTTATCCCTTGTGAGCTTAGCAGCCAACTGTTTCGAATAGTTTCCATTTTCTGTAATATGAAAGAGTAAAATCCACACATTTGATAACTAAACCAATTATATTCTTTGAAGAAGGAATCCATATTTGGTTCTTCTTTTGGATCTTATCCTATGGCATTTAGTCCTAATCTTTACACTTTGCTGCTGTTATTATTTACATAACGAAATAACTAATATCATGCATATACAACATGATAAATTTTGACTAATTTTGAGTTTTGTGCAGGTTCATTCAAACTCTAAATTGCGGCAAAAGAGGCAAAGTTTTGATCTTGATGAGCTGTTGGCTAATTCACCTCCATGGCCTCCGGTCATTAGTCCTAGCCAAAATTATGGGGAGGACGAGAAGGAAATGGGATCTGGTGAGTGGGTGGATAAAGTCATGGTGAACAAACAAGAAGCCATAAACAGAGTTGAAAACTCAACGGGATGTTGGGAAGCTGATAATGGCCATTTGCCTAATGTCTTTTACCAAAAGTATCTGTCAGATTCTACCAAAAATTTCCCTGAACAATCCTATAACATTTTCATGGGTAACAACCGTTTGAAGGTTGCTACAACAGACGACCTGGATGATAATCTAGATGCTGTCACTAGCGACTCATCCGAACCTGATTTATTGTGGCAACTTAATCAGGCCAAACTTACCAGCTTAACCAATGGAATTGAGTCGAAGGCCAAAAAGTCATTCTCAAAAGCAGCAAAGAACCAAGACTTAAGGTGCAATTTTGATTATTGTTTTGTAATAATCCTGTACGCTGATTACTATTTGATGCAAGTGATCTTAACATTTTCCCTGACCAAGCTTTCAACTTTTGTAGGAACTTGAATACAATGCTAGGCCCTTCACCGTCGAGGAAACCAAATGGAGTTCGAACTACCTTGCAAAGGACTGGAAGGCATCCACCTCTAGCTGATGGGATTCGCAAAATCGGTAACAGAAAGTAGGAATTTCACTAGCCACGTCGAGGAAAAGAGGTTTCAGATTTTTTTTTTTGGGCTTATATTATATGTGTATCTACGATTTTTTCTTTTTTTTTTTTTGCTTTTTTTGGCTGAGTGAGAAGAACAGAGAGATTACGTTGATTTTTCAATTTCTTTAATTTTTTAACTTGTAAGGTTTACAAAATGTAGCTAAACTGAGCAATAATTCCAGTTGCTTGTTGACGTGAACTGGCTCCTGAGTTGCCTGCTTTATGCTACCAGAGAAATTCGCATCTTTGAACTGTTGCATTAGACTTGAAGCAGAAATTTATTATTCAGGAACAATTATGAATTTGTATAGAATAAAATATATGTTTTGCCTTTTATTTCTATTTAAAAATAACTTGTTTGATGTTTTTCTTTTTATTTCCATTTAAATAAGTTGACTGTTAATTTCAGTAAACTCTCAAAAAT